>JAVXUP010005314.1:0-20387 GCA_033070095.1 Escallonia herrerae | reverse complement strand
TATATATATATATATATATATATATATATATATATGGGAGCTGATTCATTGATAGCGCTAGCAAAATGGAGTATTTGCTAGCGCGATCTGGCCGTCCATCCTGAAGATGGACGGCCCAGATCGCGCCTTTTTCGAAAACTGTCAGTCGTCCGCGATACTATGTCGCGGACGGATTTTTTTACCTTTTTGCCCCTCCACCCGTCCGCTACATTGTATCGCGGACGGTCCAAATCTTCTTTTACGTTTTTTTTAAGTTCGTCCGCTACATAATGTAGCGGACGTTTTTTTAACAAAAAACCGTCCGCTACATTATGTAGCGGACTATTTTACTTTCTCGAAAAGAGACATCTGTGTTGTCAGCTCTGGAAAAAAGACAACCAACTTTTATTTTCTCTTTCCCCCTCATCTCTCATCTTCTCTCTTCTGGATGAGCTCCTTCAAGACGGTGGTTCCTTCGGGGTAGTTGGACAGCACCTCCCGTGTCCGGCGATCAAGGACACAACGATCTTTCCCCCTCATCTCTCATCTTCTCTCTCTCCCTTGTGAGCGTGCGAGTGGCGATCGAGGCCACAACCATTTGAAAACTCTTCCTTCTCTTTCTATCTTGCCGCTTCAAATAGTTATGATGTGCTTTGATCTGGTTGTCATGGGTTTGAGAAATTAAGTTTTTTTTTAAATCTTTTCATTTTTGATAAAGGGTGATAGAAATGGAGGAGGTTGAAGACCCTAGAACAAAATGGCAATCTGTTGCCAGCCAATTTCATGAATGGTTCCAGCCTGCAGGTGGATGTGCTAATTGAGTGTGCTCGTTTTGGAGTCTTTTTTACCAATGGCAATCTGTTGCCAACGAACTTCATGAAGATTTGTTCATCAGGATCAAAGTAAGAGAGAGAGAAAAAGAAGAAGTCAGAATGAGAGAAGGGAGGAAAAGAGAAGACTAGTCCGCTACATTATGTAGCAGACTAGTCTTCTCTTTTCCCTCCCTTGCGGACACATTAATTACACAGAAAAGTCATACCACACATGTGTGGGGTCATTCGTCCGCGATACTATGTCGCGGACGGCATGGAGGGGCAAAAAGGTAAAAAATGTCGTCCGCGATATTGTGTCGCGGACTACTTTTTTTTGACATGCGTCAGGGCCTGTCAGTCGTCCGCGATACAATGTAGCGGACGGGTGGAGGGGCAAAAAGGTAAAAAAATCCGTCCGCGACATAGTGTCGCGGACGACTGACAGTTTTCGAAAAAGCGCGATCTGGGCCGTCCATCTTTCAGGATGGACGGCCCAGATCGCGCTAGCAAATACTCCATTTTGCTAGCGCTATCAATGGATCAGCTCCCTATATATATATATATATATATATATATATATATATATATGGACCGTGATCCATTGCTAGCGCTAGCACCGTCCGCTATATAATGTAGCGGACGGCCAATTATCGTCCGCTACAATATGTAGCGGACGGCCAAACAGTGCTAGCAACAGTGCTAGCGCTAGCAACAGTGCTAGCGCTAGCAATGGATCACGATCATATATATATATATGAACGGATGTGCAAAAACACATCAATAAACACCAAGTTCTAAAATGTTACTACATTTTTCCCGTGATGTTACAACATTACAAGTCAATCATTTTCAGTTTGCGAATCATCTTCATCACTTTCCTCGTCGCCCTCTTCTTCGTGGGACTCGTCGTCCTCTTCATCTTCTAATTCATCCTCTTCATCAGTAGACTCGGTCACATCATCTCCAACACTTTCAACATCTTCCGCGTCATCATCTACGACTTCTTCTCCCACAAGAAGTGTTGTTGGAAGAGGAAGATCGTCCTCCTCGTTGTTGACCTCAACAGGGAACAAGACACGTGGTTGGTCGGCTTGAAAGGAGTCTAGCTCACTGTCATATGTCACGGGCAATTTCTTGGACTTGATAGTTGTATACCAATGAGATTTGGGATTGGCGACGTCCTCCGCGTAAAAGACTTGTACAGCTTGACTAGCAAACACAAAGGGCTCGTCTGATGCAAGTCTTGACTTGACATTGACATCTACAATCCCTTGAGAGCTAACACGGATTCCTCTACTGCATGTGACATCGAACCACGTACACTTGAACATTACCAGGCGGTTTTGGGAACCCAGATATGTTAGCTCAACAATCTCATCTAGCTCTCCGTAAAAATCCATGCAATTCTCGGCATAACAGTCGCCGTTGACCAAGACTCCACTGTTTTGGGTTTGTTTTGTTCGGTCATCATCTTTTACGTTAAACCTAAACCCGTTGATGATATAGCCTCCGTAACAGGATGTTTGTTTGTTAGGGCCTTCGGCTAGTAATTTCAAGCATGAGGCCACTGGTCTATCCATTGACTGAACCTATTGTAGATGACGGTAAAAATTAAGGATAAATCAGTATACTAATTGGCCACAGAACTGTATATAACACATAATATAATTTCGTTAAATAATCTTACACGGATTTTGAACCACTGTACAAATTGTGATTTCCGATGAGATTCAAGTCCAGCGGGATCAGTGATTAAAGATTCCGCATCGAACTCACTGCAAACCAATATGCATTTAACTCGCTTAACACACACTTTCAATTATGTACAGCAATGTAAGTGAATTAAGACTTTAACTTACTCAACGAATGCCGAAACTTCATCGCAATTTAGAAGGGCATATATTGTTGCAGCACTGTACTCTTCATCTGTTAGCCATCGAGTATACGTTCGGCCGAACGGACTGCTTGAATATTGACAATTGCCCTTCCAAATTTGTGCTTGCTCCGGGATCATTTCGGCCTAGTTGATTTAACCTTGTACCAACATTAGGCCCGAAATATTGACTACAAAAGTTTACAAGTTCTTCCGTTACGTAAGCCTCCGCAATTGAGCCTTCAACCCGAGCCTTATTACGGACTTTTTTCTTTAAATGGAACATGAACCTAGAAGTTTAGCGAATCGAGTTAGGTGGAATATCAATGATAACAGATGTCGCATTAAGTGTAAACGAACAACTATAACAATTTAAGGATTACCTCTCGAAGGGATACATCCACCGATATTGCACGGGTCCACCCATCTTAGCTTCATATGCCAAGTGAACAGGCAGATGCTCCATTGAATCAAAGAACGAAGGTGGGAAGATTTTCTCCAGCTTGCAAATCGTCACCACAATGTTCTTCTCAAGCACTTCCATGTTACTCACCCGGATCGTAGAAGAGCATATATCTCGAAAGAAATGAGATAATTCAGTCAAAGTCTCGCAAACAACCCGTGGCAACAGTCCCCGGAAGGCAATAGGAATGAATCTCTCCATGAATACGTGGCAGTCGTGACTCTTCATCCCTTGGAACTTGCATTCCGATACATTGCAACAACGAGATATGTTGGACGCAAACCCATCCGAAAGCTTCAAATTCTTAACCCACTGACAGACCTTCTCCACTTGTTTCTTGTCTAGACAGTAAGGTGCTTTCGGAAGTATGGTCCTCCCACTGACTGTCCGAGGATGCAATTCACGGCGTACACCCAACTGTTGTAGATCCCTTCTCGCTTTAAGGTGATCTTTCGATTTGCCCTTGACATTCATCACTGTGTTGAACACATTATCAAAAACGTTCTTCTCAATATGCATCACATCCATGTTGTTTCGGATAACGAGCGTCCTCCAGTAGGCTAACTCCCAGAAGATACAAAATTTTCTCCAGTTGTGCTCTTTCCCGAACCCTGCAATCTTCCGATCCGGCACACCCTTACCGTGTGGTATGTCAGTATCAAGTGCCTCCAGGTGTGAGAGTACTTCTTCACCAGATGGGTAGTCCAGTGTGACAACCTCACGCTCGATTGTCCCGTCAAATTTATCCTTCTGCCTACGAAACTGATGGCCCGGTGGCAAAAGCTTACGGTGACATCCGAACCACGAGGCCTTTCCGCCGTGCTTTAACGTATGACCGGGGTTCACGCCCATACAAGCAGGGCATGCTAGCTTCCCATGTGTGCTCCAGCCACACGTCATTCCCAATGCGGGAAATCATGTATAGTCCACATCAAAGCAGCCCTCATCTGAAAATTTTGTTTAAGGGATGCATCATATGTTTCGACTCCATGATTCCATAATTGTTTTAACTCATCAATCAACGGCCTTAAATACACATCTATGTCCTTACCGGGACTCTTCGGCCCCGGAATAAGCAACGACAAGAACATATACGGCTTCTTCATGCACATGCCTGGTGGAAGGTTGTAAGGGACAATAATAACAGGCCAACAGGAGTAAGGCGTGGTAGACTGACCGAAAGGGTTGAACCCATCGGTTGCCAGACCAAGTCTAACATTCCGAACTTCCTGAGCAAAGACTGGATGCCTGCGGTCAAACTCCTTCCACGCCTCTCCATCAGCTGGGTGTGTCAGCACATCGGCATCGTTGCTGCGAGTCTCACGGTGAGCCCTCATATGTTCAGCTGTACTGGAGGAGTAGTACATTCTCTGAAGCCGTGGTGTGACCGGGAAATATCGCAATATCTTCCATGCAATGTTTTTCTTCTTCCCTTTGTCCGGTTTGTACCTCGAATGATCACATACTGGACATAATGACAAATCCTTATTCTCTTTCCAGAATAATACACAATCGTTATTGCACGCATCTATCCGGTCATAGCTCAACCCAAGTTTCCTCATCATCTTCTTCGCGTCATAGTACGACGGCGGTAGCTTTTCACTTTCGGGCAGTATTTCTTTGATGAAGGTAACAAACTCGTTAAAACCTTTCTCACTCAGCCCGTGGTCTGATTTCAACTGTAATAACCTACTAACCGCAGACAGCCGTGTGTGTTTCGGAGCTCCATCCCACAGCGGCTCTTCCGCAGCTCTCAACAACTCATAAAACTGATGAGCCCCCTCGATCGGCGGTTGTGGACTGTCGTTACCCCAGTCAACATTAGCATGCCCAGCATCCATAATCATATCTCGAAAATCATATCGTGCCTCCTCCCTAACTTCAGTTTGACTAGCCAGGTTGGACGACAATACTATCGTTTCCCCGTGCTGCGTCCACCTTGTGTATCCACCCATAAAACCGTACCGACGAAGATGCCATTTTACTTCAATTCTTTTTCTCCAGTGCAACAACTCACATCTACCGCACGGACACCTTATCTTATCAAGGTCAACATGTGCAGGATGCGCATAAGCGAAGTCGAGAAATTCGTCAACGCGACACTCAAAATCTTCAGCATTCTTCCTTTTCATCCAACTTCGATCGACTGACATGACGACTGAATTATCGTACTGTATACCACCTTCAATAATGACCAGTGATTAGGCATTGCCGATGTAAATATCAATGCATGAATGTTACAACATGTCTACATATTTCCCCTCCACTCTTGAACAGGTAGTGGTCCTATCCCATTCAGAAAAGCACATGTTTATAAAACAGTGAATAACTCATGCTTAGTCCCATGTCTGTGGAAAATTCGGCAGCACCTCCCCGCATTTCTCCAAGTACACCACATCGATTAGGTGTTCTAACATTCATCTAACCTTGCTCAGGAAGGTTTGACGGATGTTAGAACACCAGATCTGTATGCACCCGGAGAAACACACGAGAACGTGTACCAAATATCCACGACATAGAACATAAAGCATGAGTCAAAATACTGTTTTATAAACAATTAGCTTTTCCAAATTATCCAAACTGGACATCCAAAGGCTCATTACAAGGCATTACTTTGTAATGAGTACCTTTGAACGGGAACTAAGGGTTTCTATGCATGCATGTGTTCAGAAATTGATAAGATATGCAAGAATCTTTCCGAAATATCAAAACTACAGAATGATCGTTGCATATGTTACCAATTCCACATTAAATAGAACTCGTTGGCAACGAGTTGAACCATCTCGTTGCCAATGGACTTCTCAAAACAACAATTAATATAAAGAAGGCAGGGTTTGTAAACAACGAGTAATTGAACCATCTCTGGGCAACATGGAGTAATTATGGGATGTACAAGGGCTAATTAGGGCTAACTGGGTTATTAGGGTTAATTACGATTATTAATTATAGCTAATTAGGGTTGATTAGGACTAATTAGGGTTATTTAGTCCTAATTAGGGTTTAATTGTGCCGAGTAGTGATGATTAGTCCTAATTAGGGCTAATTGGGCTTAATTGGGTTATGTTAGGGCTAATTAATGTTAATGAGGGATAGTTTCGGATAATTATAGCTGACTAGGGTTGATTAGGACTAATTAGAGTTATGTAGTCCTAATTAGGGTTTAATTTTGCCGAGTAGTGCTGATTAGTCCTAATTAGGGCTAATTAGGCTTAATTGGGTTATGTTAGGGCTAATTAATGTTAATGAGGGCTAGTTTCGGATAATTATAGCTAATTAGGGTTGATTAGGACTAATTAGGGTTATTTAGTCCTAATTAGGGTTTTGATGGTGCCGAGTAGTGTTGATTAGTCCTAACTAGCGCTAATTAGGCGTAATTGGGTTATGTTAGTGCAAATTATGACTAATTAGGCTAACTACAATCAATATGCGCATAATTGGGTTCATTTGGGCTAATTTGGGATAATTACAGCTAATTTGAATTTCATCAGGTTCTTAGGGTTAATTAAAACTAATTAGGCTCGTTAGAGCTAATTAGGGTTAATTGATTTACTAAAATATTGTTAATCAGGACTAATTAGGGCTAATTATAGCCAGCGCTGGAGCCACGATTAGATTCCAGGGGTGCATGCTAAAAATGTCGCATTAACCTAACTAACCTAAATTTAATGCACATTCAACAACCTCAATTCCGACACCTCATATAGGGTGTCGATATGGTGTCCGATACGTGTCTGACACCTCCGGACACGTGTCCGACACATACCGACGCGTGTCCGACGCCTCTGGACACGTGTCCGACGGCGTCGGACACGTGTCCGACGCCCACCGACACGCACCTCCAGACACATCGGCATACGTTAATTTGTTTTTTAAATGCTGGACACCGTCGATCAAACGTGGTGTCCGTGTCTGCGCTAACTAACATGTATCTCAATCCAATTGGGTCTCATCCTCCGTCAACAACCTCAATTCCGACACCTCATATAGGGTGTCGATATGGTGTCCGATACGTGTCTGACACCTCCGGACACGTGTCCAACACATACCGACACGTGTCCGACGCCCACCGACACACACCTCAAGACATATCGGCATACGTTAATTTATTTTTTAAATGTCGGACACCGTCGATCAGACGTGGTGTCCGTGTCTGCGCTAACTAACAGGTATCTCAATCCAATTGGGTCCCATCCTCCGTCAACAATCTCAATTCTCAAATGCTCAATGCAATAATAATTAACAAAAATCACACATTCAATCCAATTGGGTCCCATCCTCCGTCAATAATCTCAATATCTCAAATGCTCAATGTACAATTAATAATCTAAAATCATCTTTAACTTTTTACAGCAATTTACATGTATAAGAGGAAGACAGAAGGTATAGCATTGAGCAAATAGAGAGGAAGACAAGAACTTTACCTCACGAGAAATACTGCCGGAGGTGAGAAACTGTCGTCTCTGGTGGTCGACGCTGCTCTCTCTCTCTCTCAGTCTCTCTCCTCTTCACAGATCTGCCGGAGGTGAGGGCCCGTGGTCGCCGAAGTTGCAGGTGGTCGCCGTTGTCGAGGGAGGTCACCGCCGGGGTCGAGGGAAGTCACCGCCGGTGTCGAGGGAGGTCGCTGCCGGGGTAGTCTCTCTCCTCTTCACAGATCTGCCGGAGGTGAGGGCCCGTGGTCGCCGGAGTTGCAGGTGGTCGCCGTTGTCGAGGGAGGTCACCGCCGGGGTCGAGGGAAGTCACCGCCGGTGTCGAGGGAGGTCGCCGCCGGGGTAGAGGGAAGTTGGGTTTTGGGATTTTCGAAGAGAGAAGCAGTGACAGTTCAAACCAGATCTGTGAATTAAATAGACTTTTAGCGACGTATTTATTCCATCGCTAAACGTCCGTCGGTGAAAACCTATTTGTACCGACGGAATAAATCCGTCGCTTAAATAATATTTCACGGCGGAGTGTTACCGAAAGAGGTTTCCGTCGGTAAAACGCCTTTTCACCGACTGAGTTTTTTGCGACGGAATAAATCCGTCGCTTAAATAATATTTTACGACGGAGTTTTACTGACGGAGGTTTCCGTCGGTAAAACTCATTTTAGCGACGGAATCTATGCCGTCGCTAAAACTCCGTCGCAAAAGACGTCTTTTCTTGTAGTGGTGTAACATAATGAATGCAACTTCTTGAGGACTGACCAACTGCAAGCTGAAGTAGGTAATATTTTTCATGTTCTCATCAAAATGCTCAGTGAGTTACTGGATTTAAAACTTAACGATAGGGCATAAACATTGTAGAAGAAACATCGAAGACGTATAGACGAACCTTGAGAAATTGCATGTGTACTTCCCGTCCAAGAAGAAAATGCCAAGGCACGTGGTGCTCAATTTACACATGAATATTAACACAGTACAAAGTAGGTTAGCAAAAGTTATCTACATTATTGCAAAACTTTGCATAATTAAAGATGTTCAAAGTTTGACTGATGTAACATACTCAAAATGATAATAGAGCTCCAGACAAATAAACCGATATTTCTAAACATAAGAAACCAATATTAGAACTCCATACACCAATCTGAATGCCAGCCATAACATAGTAAACAATGCTCTCAACATCTGATGATCATCCTCCTGGCTTAGCAACCATTGGCAAGTCCTTGACTGAAAGGGCTCCAGATCATGCTAACATAAGCCAGCAAGCATACAAAGATACATCAAATTATCACAATGTGGTTGCATTGGCCAATAAGCATAAAACCTTCATGGAAGGGCGAAAGGAACTTTGTGCAGACCAAATGAAAAAGCTTAATAGAAAGTATCTTTGCCTTTTCCTTTTCTAAATGTCATTTATATCACTCACACATGTTGTTACCAATAGCATAGATTAGCAACTGCAATTACTAGGGGTTGTGTAACAATATGTGTTATTGTTCATGTCATTTAAGAAATAGGAAATGATTTTAGACTATTCAAGAAACAAAAAGATAATTTATAGATAGATGTCATGGAGAAGAAGTTGTAATTGCAGAATTAGGTGACCATCTTTGGTCTTCTTTGTTTTTTTTTTCGTTGGGTGGGAAGGGAGGGGGGGGGGGGGGGGTACTACATCTACTTGTATATACTTCTTTAACCATATAATGGCAAGGCTACCTATGTAACACACTGGGTTTTGTAGAAAATAGTACAGAGATATTTTTGATCTTTATTAAGACCATATCAAAAAAGAAATGTCACCAAAAAGTCCAATTACAATGTGAGTTTTCCCATTAACTGAGCTGTCTCTCGTGAGATTCCCTTGATCTAATAAATCTAAGTCTTATAGCCAGTTTGCGAGTTTTTTTTAGGAGAGAAAATAGAGGAAAAGAAAGGAAAGTGGTCAATTTCCTCAATTTTCTCTAGTTTGTGACTTTTTTTAAGGAGAGAAAAGAAAAGAAAAGGGAAGAAAGTTTTGGCCTCTTTTGTCTCTAAATCTTTCCTCCCAAAATTGGAAAGAAATGGAGAGAAAGGAAACTCTCGTAAGTAATACTCTAACCGGTGAAACTTATCACGTTATTATGGTATAAACTTTCTGTTTTGTTCTTGATGACCAGTTTTTTTTCTTCGTTTGCATTATGTTCTTAGTTAAAATCATACTTTAAAGTCTTTGTTTGGATTAACACACTTTTGTATAAGGGTATGTATGTAATGTTGTATTATTTCTTTTCTTTTCTTCTGAACTCACAAACAAAGAAAATGAATGATGTTTTCCTCTCTCTCTTAAGCTTACAAACAAGAGAAAGGAAAACTTTATTCCCTTCTCTTCCTTTCTCTTCTCTTCTCTTCTCTCCCCTTCCTTTCTTTTTTTTTTCCCTCATTTCAAAACTCGCAAACAGGCTATTAATAAAACTCACATTCAACAGAATTACAGGAGAGACAAATTTGCGGAAATCGTGTATTAGCTTTTTAAATAGCCTTAAGGTTAAACAATGTTTTCAGCATATTTTCAAGATTTTAACATTTATACTTCATTAGACACTTAAGAGCAGGTTTTTTGTCACCAAAAGTAACAATTGGAAATCTACTTATAGTTAATTAGCAATCAACTTCCATTTCATAGTTATTATATGATGAATCCCCATGTAACTAGAACACTTTACAGGTAGGGTTCTTATTTTCAGTGTCACAATTAAAGAGAGAGATCTCATGAAATCACATTATTTAATGCAAACTAATGAATGTGGAATCACATTATTTGACATAAAATATATACACAAAAAATATAAGCAATTTAATCATCAAAATCACGTCCAAATAGCTAGGTAGTGGAAGCAGCAGTAGCTATTAGAAAAGGGCGTGGCGGGGCAGTACGTAGTCTCAGCGGCTACATGGGGCGATAGCGGTGGTGGTGGATAAGGCGCGGGGGGGGGGGGGGGGGCGCAACGGCAACGGTGAACAGGGCAGGGGTGGCAGCGACGGTGGTGGATGCGCTGTTTGGGATGTGTGTCGGAGTTAGGCGGTAGTGGCGTCGGAATGGGGCAGCAGGTGGGGGTGAGTGGGGATGGCATCGGAGGTGGGCAGTGAAGGTGTGCGGCGGAGGTGAGTGTGGGGGTGTGTGTATGTGTGTGTGAGAGAAAGAGATTGAGAGAGAAGGGATGATGGCGGCGGGGAGAATGAGATAAAAAGTAGGATTTTTGTCTTTAATGTAAAATTTTAGGCAAAAAAAAAAGGTCAAAATGAGAAATTTTCAAAAACATTATTTAGCGACGGAATTTCTATCAGTAATAATCCATCGGTAAAGGTCCGTTGCTAAAACCTTACTGATGGAATTTTATGTCATCGAAAAAGATTTTCAGCAACGGACTTTTACCGACAAAGAAATCCATTGTTATTTTAGTGACAAAAATGAATTTGTTGCTAAAAGTCTATCGCTAAAAACTATTTTTCTTCTAGTGATTTAAAGACAATTAGAAGGTGATAGATGGCATGATCAAGGTATTATCATTGTTGCCGTTCTAATCAAGTGTTTCAGGTGGCTTAAGTATAGTGTTTTACGCGCACTTCATCCATACAGACTTGTTTTATTTACTTTAGTTTAGTCACTACAAGAAAAACAGTCTTTAGCGACGGATTGAAACCCGTAGCTAAAAGTAGCATTTGCCAACGGATTAATCCGTAGGTAAAGGTCCGTCGCTAAAAATAGCTTTTACCGACGGATAAATCTGTCGGTAAAGATCCGTCGCTAAAAACCTTTACCGACAGTTTTTTTCCATCGATAAAGGTTTTTAGTGACGGATTATTACTGATGGAATAATCCGTCGCTAAATATTATTTTTTGAAAATTTCACTTTTTTCTCTTTTTGAAAATTTTTAAAGAATTTAGCGACGAATTTTTAACGACAAAGTGAAATCCGTCGCTAAAGGTGATTGAAAGCAAAAAACCCTAGTTTGTTCTCTTTCTCCCTGCCGCTTTCCTTTCCCCTGCCGCTTTCTCTCTCTCTCTCTCTCCCACACTCAACTTCGTCGCACACCTCCCACGCCATCTCACCGCCACCTCCCAAGCCACCAACCTCCCGACTGCTTGTGCAGTCCCAAGCCACTCACCCCGGAGACTATTCCCACTTTTCAATTTGGCGACTACAAGACCAAAACTTATCTCAGACGTGGCCATACAATTGTTCATCAGAGGGTAAAGTGCCAACCACTTACACCATCACTTTTTGCCACCAAAGATCAACTAAGTGTCACAAATGTCCAGTTGTGCTGTCGATGGCGACTACCCAAGTGACTACGTAGCCATCTCCATATCTCTGTTCTCCTTCATCTTGTAAACCCCTTTTCACCTTTTTCCAAATTATAAATTCTTGATTTGTTATTTTGATCATCTGTTTGAGCTCTATTTTTGCGCATATTTTTAAGAAACTGAAGTTGAGCAATTTGTTGTGGTCATTTGCAGAGTTCTTGCCCAGTCAACCCTGCTCTTTTATAATTCACAAAGTTCCTCGGCCTAAAGGCAACATCTTTTGGATTCCTGGTATTCAAATCATTGCCAGCTTTAATTAATCTTCTTTGGTCTATTGTGGTAAATAGAAAGAAAAAAAAAGTAGTCTTTTCATCTGTTCACTAGTTTACTAGGATTATCTTTGTTACTAATAAGCTTGGCCAACCCAATTTTGTTGCTAAAGTTCACTCCGCCAGCTTCATAATTTTTGTCACTTATGGGATTTTCTAGGTTCATATTTATCTAAACCTTTAGATTGAATGGAAATGGTGGTTACCAGTTAGAAAGGTATTGTTGACAGGTTAATTAGGATATAAACATTGACCGAAGTGAATGCTTATATGTTCAAATTACCTTCTGAGAATTCATATAAATCAAAGGGAACGAATATTATAGAACAATGAGAGTAATATTTTAGATTTACGTGCTCCCCCGATATTGAGTTTTATGGGCCTATTACTTTTTCCCGTTTGAGTAATTGGATCGTAGGAAATTTGTGCAGATGTCTCTTAGTTTTTTAAAGTTTAGGAAAAGGTATTGGTGGCAATCTTGCTATATTTGGGGAGGTTAGTTTACTCTTCTGTGATCATTAGAATTATCTTTCGTTACTTTATTTTATGTTTTCTGCCTTCTGCCTAATTTCTAAGCACCATGAATTTCCTTCCTATTATTGTTTGCTTCCAGCCTGGGTTAAAGGTCCACTAGGATTTGGTTTGCTGTTAAACTGTCGCATTGTGCAATTAGAAGCTTTTTTAGTACTTCTAATTAATTGAACTTTTTATCAATTTCTTCCAAGTCTCTCAATGATAGAGTAATCGTGCTTAAAACACTTATATGTGCAACTTGCCCACTAGTCCTAATTTCTGGTGCCCAATCTCTTTTCATGTTTCTAACCTATTTGGTTTCCAATTGCAAAAGAGCTTCTTCACTTTCCTAACTCAGGGAGGTGTGATGTGTTTTAGGTTGTTTCATTTATTAACATTCATTTCGTTGCAAAACGTTGCTGAAGAAAGTCCGTCATCCATACGTGATGGCTTAAGGAGGTATGTCCACTCATTTAGAGTTGTCAATGGGCCGGGCCCAGCGGGCCTCCAATGAAATCGGGCAAGGGCCAGGCCTCACAAATGAAAAACGGGCCGGGCCGGGCCTAAAATCTGGGATATATGGGCCCAGTCCAAGCCCAGGCCCTAGGCCCAATATTTAGGGCCAAGCTTGGGCAGGGCCCGGGCCCAATCCAAATTTTTTTTTTCCTTTCTTCCCAACTTTTTATTATAAAGACTTCTTCTTCAACAAAGGGCAAAGTTTTTGTAAACGGACCACTGAGTATACAATCACTTTTTCATGAATTAACCCCCTTTCGAAAAGGCAAATTGATGTTGATTGACCATTAATCACGGATTAAGTACAAAAACTAATTGTTCTAGCCCATACATACTGATTTTAAGTGCAAAATTCAATTTCTTTCGTAATATGGTGTAAAACCTGTAAATGTCAAAGAAAAATAGAGTAGATCAAACAAAAATAATAACGAGATCGATGAAGATAAAATAACATCTTTTCTTGTTACATTCAAATTCTTTGGTCATTTAAAGAAACATGAGATTATTCTTCAAGGCTCTTTAACACGTCACCCACTTCATGAAATTAAATTTAGAATTCAATTCACCTCTTTTGGTTTGAAACAAAAAGAATACATAGTTTTTATTTATGTTTAGAATACATGATAATTGTTTTTATAATTATTCCCTTAGCTTGTGATGTAGAACAACAAAGCAAATTCTGTAAAATACATTAAATGAAAGCCCACTCAGAAATCATCAAAAACACGTCACAGTCACCACACACCCATACTTCTCTGCGTATGTTAAAGAAATACTGATCATATGAATTCAATAACACCTCAAAAACTATTAATTTAACTAAAAAGATCCAAAATATCAAAAAAATAATAATGTAATAAAATAGACTTCAAAATAGAAAAGAAAAAAAATTAGGGGGGGGGGGGGGGCTAACGGGGCCGTGCCAAACCCGGGCCATTTTAGGGCCGGGCCAAAAGGGCCGTTTTAGGGCCTGGTTGGGCCCGCGAAGAATTCGGCCTGGCCCTGGCCCAAGCCCTAAGGGTTAGGGCCAGCCCGGGCCCAAAAACAGGTCGGGCCAGCCCGGGCCGGGCCGGGCCAGTCCGTGCCACCCGGCCCATTTGACATCTCTACACTCATTGACTACTAGTCTAGTGATTTTCTGTGTATCAGAATGGTTTTCAGAGAAGTTATGGTACCATTTTGTCGTGTTAATATTCTAACGGTTTATGTTTCCTTCCATTAGAAGTGAATCGTGGTTTACCATTTCCAACATGTTCAAGTTAACAATGCCAAAAGGGAAAATACATCATTATTAGCAACCATCGTAATGCCTTTTTGCAAGATATCCATGTTTGCTGCAAATGATTCAATATATTTTTGATAGTTTTATCTATGTATCTACGTTTATGGCTCAATTTCTATTTTACACAGTATTATACATTTAGTAATTATTTACTTTTCCTTCATAAACTTTCTCTATTGGATTCATGCAATTTAGTGGGTAATGTACATGTTTTTTCATGTATAACTGGAGTGCCTATCTTGGGAGTATTTTGCAAGCCTTGGAGCAAGGTTTTTTGTTTATATTTTTTCCCTTTCAATAGAACTTGTAATTTTGCTTTGAAATATGTATGATGTGATCTATTATATTTATCAAAAGTGAGTATTAAGTGTTAATTGATGGTGAATGACTTAAATTTTAGGGCTAATTACACCTATGTCCCTGATGTTTGGGGTAATTACACGCGAGGACACAAAGTTTCAAAATGTAACACTTATGTCCGTTGACAAACGGAACCCTAAAAATTCTAACGGTTTTAACAAAATGACTTCATTGCCCTTATGTTAGAAAGTTATTTTTAAAATGCCATTGTCTCTTTTTAGAAAAGAAAAATCCTTTTTCTCTCTCTCTCTTCCCCCACCCTTTCCCCATCCACTTCACCGCCACCCACACCCCTGCCCTTCGCGGTCCCCCTAGCCCTCCCTCCCCCGGTCACCCCCCATCCCCCAAATTGTTGAAGAATCTCCGAGACAACGTCTCTTGCTTGTTCTTTATCGGCTTCGAAATCATCGCCATGAGGCAGGGGTGCGGGCTCGCCGTTGCCGGCAAAAAGCAGGTGTGAAGATCAGCCCTTCGATGGACTGGAAATCGTGATGCTCTCTCGCCATTGGTGTCGCCCACCTCGCCCAATTGAACGGCCGAGAACAGATCTGGCAAGGATGAGAGCAAGAGGGAGATCTGTCTCGTTCGACTGAAACTCCTCCACCCCGTCAGCCCGAGCTCTTCCTGACTCCTCCACCCCATCAGCCCAGCTGGATAAGCACTAGCAGTTTTACGATTGGACATCAATCTCTCTGGTCGCATCTTGAAGATCGCGAGATGAAATCTCGTCGCATCTGTAACCTGGCAAAAATCGCGGCGATCATGAGGGAGGGGGCTGCCGATGTGGACTGAGATGAGGGAAGGGGCTTGGGCTGTCAGCAGCGTGGGGCGAAGGAGGGGGCTTGGGTTACCGGCGACATGGGTCGAAGGAGGGGACCGGGGTTGCCGGCGGCATGGGGTTCAGATCTGAGACCAAATTAAGTTTCCCAACCCTAATTTGAAAATTAGGGTTTTAAAACCCTAATTTGAAGGTTTCAAACCCTAATTTTCAAATTAGGGTTGGATTTTGAAACCCTAACTTTTAAATCTAGGATTTGGAATCCTCTT
Source organism: Escallonia herrerae (assembly GCA_033070095.1). Taxonomy (NCBI): domain Eukaryota; kingdom Viridiplantae; phylum Streptophyta; class Magnoliopsida; order Escalloniales; family Escalloniaceae; genus Escallonia; species Escallonia herrerae. The sequence goes on along the minus strand of JAVXUP010005314.1, from coordinate 4,510 downwards.
AATTTTAGGGTTTTAAAGAAAATTAGGTTTTGAAACACTAATTTGGTATTAGGTTTAAAACCCTAATTTTGTAAATTAGAGTTTTTAATTTTTATACAGTGTATATGTAAATATGTGGTATAAGGGTAGTATTCACATTTAGAAAATACGCATGGATGACATCAGCAAAAAAATACACTTTTTGGACGGAACCCTGACGGATGGACACGACTGATACATTTGAAACACGTTTGGTCACGAAATGTTACATTTTGAAACTTTGTGTCCTTGACTGTAATTATCCCCTAACCTCAGGGACATATGTGTAATTAGCCCTAAATTTTATTTGTTTGACTTTTCATTTGGTAAAGAATGAATGTTAGTTTAAATCGATTGGTTGACTAAGGTTAATTATTGATGGATTAATTGATTTTATTGTTCATGTGAATTGAATTACACGAAACAAGTTTAGAGTTTTAAAACATAAAAATTTTGAAAAACAGCCTTTTTAAATTTTTGCGGATAGACTTTTAGCAACAAAATTATGTCGCCATAAGTATTTTAAACAAATTAATGATAGTTTTTAGCGACCGAAATATGTAGCGAAAGATTAAAAATTTTAGCGACTAAAAGGTCTCTGCTTTTAAGCACATATAGAGACGGATTTTCATGAAAATTTTTAGCGATATACTTTTAGCGACGGAAATTCCATCGCTAAAAGTCTTTTTTACACATTATTTGCAAAATTACAAAATAACGAAAAGTACTCTAAGCGACGGAATATTCCGTCGGTAAAAGTGTTTATTTCTGTCGGTAAAATTTTAATTTTACAGACGGATCACCAATTTTCGTCGCTAATCTTTTAGCAACGGCCTTTTACCCAACGGTCTTTTAGCGACAGACAGTCCGTCGCTAAATGCTTTACTGAGATAAAAAGAACTTTTAGCGATGAATTTTTCCGTCGCTAAAAGTCTTTTTTCTTGTAGTGAGTTAATGGTACCGGCTAAAGTTTGATTTCAAATTTCTTCTCATTTACTAATCATGGGATCAGTTTTCTTCTTGTGCTATTTTCTTGTCAATATTTCCAGCAACAAAATACATCACAATGAACAAATAAAAAAGGTAATATGAACACGCAAAAATATCAATGTAGTGATGGGTGTCTAATGTGGTCGAGTTATTCTCAAAACGCGGCCTCGCAAATTTTGAAGAAGAAAGTGATGATTATTGTTCATGGCTAAGAATGATGTGGTGGTGTCACAAGAATATGCCATTCACAAAAAACATTTTAAAAGCCTATTTCGTTGAAAATCATCTTAGCGAATTGCTTTTTATGCCTGCGAAGGAAAATAATGTTGTAAAAAGTCAAAAAGGTATCCTCAACTTGGTGTATAGAATTTGTTGAGTGACACAAGTTGGGTGAACATGAAAACATATTTTGACCCTGGGGAGTTACTTGAAATGTCCAAAGAAAATGATGAAGATCCAGTATCCATATAAGTGATAAAGAAATACCAAAGGTGCAATAAGAAAATGACCTGTATGCAATACACATCAAAAGAAATGACGAAGAAGATTGTTGCTATCGATGGAATTGGGGATGAAGACCATTATTGTTAGTTATCAAGCCCCTCAATTATGGAGAATGTTCGAAGACAATCAAGTTTAAAGGGTGTTGTTGGGAAATAAACTTGATTTAGTTCTTTAATTAGTGTGACACAAAGTGGATTATTAAGTTGTGTGTTAGTGGTGCATAAGTTATAAGTGCATTATTGATATGTGCTTAGTGCAAGTAGTGAGCTAATATATTAATAAAATAATGGGTTACTGGTAGCTTAGTTGCATGTCAAGAAGTTACTTAGAAGCACTATAAAATGGTGTAAGATGGTGTAAGAATAAAAAGTATGAGAATGACATAAAATTTAAGGTATATCTCGTGTTTTCTTGAAGTTCGTTCTCTCCATGTCTTCCTCATATTTATGAGAGCGAGTTTGAATACCCTTTGTCTTCAACAACTTGAACATATAAACATTGTTTTTGCTTTAGTTTGACTTGTCTAAGAAATTCTTATTTGACCTTTAATTTATACTAGCTCAGCTCAGTTTCCCGAGCCAAGCTCGGATATGTTTTTAAAATGAAATATACTATAAGATTTTTAAAAATGTATTGATGTGTAAAATTAACAGTATAAAAATATATTATTTGACTACAAAGATTAATTTTAGTACCTAAATTAATCACGACTAACTTAAGTAAAATACGAAAAGATGAATTCACTTGCATTGCTCCTAACTTTTGATTATTAAATAGCATTGTTTTTTTATTATTTATTAGACTACATGCAATAATTATGAGATATTTTTATGTACATGTGTGGTTACATATAATTTTATTATACTATAAGTTGAAGGACAAATAATAGACAGCGACACAATGGAGCCGCTGGTTACTTATCTTCTTTGAGCTTTTGTTTGAGGTTGTCAAATAATATTTCAAATGAATATTGGCTTAACATTTAGAATAGTAGAATAATCATGTTGGTGCCATATAAAGTTAAATAGCGAATACGATTGTAGTTTTAATTAAAATATGATGATGCTATCAAGTATCCCTTTTGAATTGCAAATGTTACACCGATTTAATTCTTTAACTTTATATGGTCTTTAAGGTATTACATATATATGTTTCTGAGGTGATTATAACAATTAAGTAAAAATTTAAAATAAATAAATTTAACTGAACGACCACATAATATCCAATATTTTATGTATATGTTTTTCTTTAATTCTTGTAAGATGCTAGTAGTAAAAATATTTAATTGATGAACATGTCCCGTCCTTATTTTAGAGTATTGAAATTATTTTTCACATTTTTTATGACTATTATTTGTCGCCAAATTATAGTTTCTATATCTATTAAATAAATCTAATGATATTTTTTTCCTAAATTACACTTATTTTAGCACACCGTTCTCTAACATTGATATAACAAATTATGTCAGGTTATACCTATAATTATAATCAGCTTGCAAAGGATAACAAATATCATTATATTAGGCTAATATTATAAAGCGAGCGTTAATCAATTATTTGTTATTGAACTCGCACAATAGTCACCAGTCATACTTGTAATCAATTTCATCATAATCAGAATTAAATTCTAATACTGATAAGTTGTCTAAAATTTACTATTTATTATTTCTAATGAAAATTTAATAAGTATTACTGAAAAAAAAAACTTTTTTATTGATCATAAGGGCGCTATATATAAACGAATTGGTAAATCATTAGTTTTGTAGAATTAGATGCATATATTTTTGCATCATAAAGATATTAATGTTCCTAAAATAAAGTAAATAAGAATTATTTGATTATTTTTTAATATATGTGATTTATTTTCAAATTTTCATAAATGTGATATAGCCACTTTGTTGATCACGCGGTCATATATTTTTTTTTACTAAATCTCATATGTCATTTTTGTTTTCCAGATACATAATTTTTTATTTTTGTATGAGAGAATTAGTTTTAAGGACATGATGGTCGAAATTAAATCTAATAAGTTAATACATTTAGAGTTTTAGAACTAATTTTTACATTATATAAGCTTTCCTAATATAGCCTTCATATTTTGCAAAAAATAAAGAAACTTAAAAATAATAAAATTTGCTTGTATTTAGAGACACTAACATGTTTATTATATAGTTTTAAATCCTTTTCAACTATCAAATTTATGAATAAGTTTCATTCTGCATTTTTAATTAACAATAATTATAAAGTTATTTGTTGATAGTGTGCTCTCACCTATAAAGTACACTCAATTTTTTATTTTATGAAAAAATTCTAAAAGCTATACATTATATTGATAAATCTTTACATCCATTATGGTAAGCATATACTAAAATAAAATAAATATGAATCAAGTGTTATATTATTTTTATTATCTCAATCTCAATTATAACATCTTTTTTTCTCTCTCTTAATGTTATTTATATTATTTAGATATATGAATTTTATATTCATACTAGAGAGTGGTTTTAAGGATACATGCAGTAGTAAAGTTAAGTCATAATATATTGGTTCATTAATTAGTTATAGTTTCATGAAGCTCAAAATTAATTTTTTGATTATATAAAATTTATTGATAAGAAAATTAACTTATCAAGAAATAAGGACCCATTAAAGATAATATTTGAGACCTTTAGAAACACTTATAATGTTTATAATTTTATTTCATTTTGAAAACATAATTTGATGACATATCATATTTGTGCATCTAAAGTTCTTAAATGTTATCAACTATAGTAATTAAGAATAATTTGATTTGATTGCACCTTTTTTCTTCTATTTTATATGTAATTTCTTTTTGAATTCTTGTTTATACTTATACAGCTACTTTGTTGATAATGCGATCTTATCAAATCAAAATATTATCCTATAATTTGATTAATGATTTTATATATTGCTTAGATAATTTTTTTATAATAATTATGTTATGTGTAAATACATATATACATTTAGTAAAATATAAT
>JAVXUP010005313.1:0-20417 GCA_033070095.1 Escallonia herrerae | reverse complement strand
AGGCCGCCGCCGGATATGAAACTTTATCTTTCATGGATGGGTTCGCAGGTTATAATCAGATTCGCATGAACCCCGACGACAGCGCCAAGACAGCCTTCCGCACTCCTATGGGTAATTTTTGTTGGAAAGTTATGCCTTTCGGCCTCAAGAATGCGGGTGCTACGTATCAAAGGGCTATGACAGCAATATTCCATGACATGATACACCGTACTGTGGAAGACTATGTCGACGATCTTATTATCAAATCCAGGAAGGAAAGTGATCACCTCACCGACCTTCAAGCGGTCTTTGATCGTTGCCGCCAGTATAACATGCGGATGAATCCATTGAAATGTGCCTTCGGCGTCTCCTCCGGCAAGTTCCTCGGCTTCTTGGTCAGTCGACAGGGCATCGACGTTGACCCCTCGAAAGCAGCCTCCATCCAAGAAATGCCCTCCCCCAAGAACACAAAGCAACTGAAGAGCTTCCTCGGCAAGGTCTCTTACCTCCGACGCTTCATACCCGCACTGGCCGAGCTCATTACGCCATTTCAACACTTGACGCGTAAAAGCGCACCATGGAATTGGGGCGCGCCCCAACGGCAAGCATTTGAACGGATTAAGGCGGTCCTCATGTCACCGCAAACCATGGTCGTACCACAACGGGGCATCCCACTCCTACTCTACCTGACTTCCACACCCAGATCCATCGGGGCTTTGCTTGCCCAAGAAGTCGAAGGTGTCGAGCGTCCTGTTTATTACCTCAGTAGAGTGATCAGGGGGCCCGAAGCCAACTACTCCGAGCTCGAGAAACACTGTCTAGCCTTGGTGTACGCCTCACAGAAGTTCAGACATTACTTTCTGGCGCACCAGATCACACTCGTCACCAAGGCTGACCCACTCCGTTACATGCTTACGCGTCCCGCCCTGTCTGGTCGACTCACCCGGTGGTTGCTGCTATTGGCCGAATTCGGTTTATCTATCAAGAATCCTACAGCTCTGCGGAGCCAAGCACTTGCAGACCTCCTGGCCTTCTTCCCACGCCAACAATGTGAACCGATATCGGATCAACTGCCTGGGGAGGAGACAGCCCTGATCACCGACATCGATGAACTGTGGACGCTTGAATTCGACGGCTCTGCCACTAGCAAAGGTCCCAATGGCACACCCCTCCGGCAAGGGGGTGCCGGCATAGTCCTCCGGGCACCAGACGGTGTTACCACTTCATTATCTTTCAAACTTGCATTCCCGGTGTCTAACAACGAAGCTGAATACGAGGCACTTGTCATTGGCCTCATGATCGCCGTCAGTATGGGGGCTAAGGCGCTGTGTGTGAAAGGAGACTCAAATTTGGTCATGAAGCAGGCGGACGGGGAGTTCGCGGTCAAAGAACCAGCCTTGGCACCTTATCGTGCCTTGGTGCAACACTTGGAAGGAAGACTCGGCCATGTCCAGTATGAACATCACAATAGGTGCCACAACAGACATGCGGACAGCTTGGCCACGATCGCGTCAAAGATAGAGGTCGATGGTGAACAACGGATGCTAACCATCGTCAAGAGAATGGAACCATGCACAGCACTGAACCTAGTCCCGAGGGACGTTACTGCGGACGATTGGAGGCAACCGATTATCGACAAACTTAAAGCGCCATCTCTTGCTCATGCCTCCACCCTTACAGACTTTTCAATGATGGGAGATGTCTTATACAGGCGGTGTCCCGGAGGCACTCTAGCCAGATGTTTGGCACCGGAAGAGGCAAAGCACAAATTACAGCTCGGCCACCAGAAGTGTTGTGGCCTCGACGGTCCCCCTCTGTATCGTCGCCTCCAGCGTATGGGCCTATATTGGCCATCCATGGCCAAGGACGCCTCGGATATACAAAAAGATTGTCCCGAGTGCTTGTATGCACCCGACGGTGCAGAAGCTCTTGTCATTGACATCGAAGGTGACTGGCGCCAGCCTTTCATCCAGTATTTATCCCACGGGATTCTACCACCTGACCGCGGCTCAGCACGATCCATCAAGCGCAAGGCAGTCAAGTATTTTGTGACGGAAGGCGAGTTATTTCGCAAGGGATTTTCGGGACGCACCCTGCGATGCTTGCAGGGTGCCCAAGTGGTCAAGGTCATTAACGAAGTACACAATGGTGATTGTGGTGAACATCAAGGCTCCCAGAAGCTGTATGCAGAATTACTAAGATTGGGGTATTATTGGCCGACTATGGAATCCGACTCCATCTCGCATGTCCGACGCTGCCAACCCTGCCAGCGGCACGCCGACAGGATACACACGCCAGCATCCGACTTGCACATGATCTCAGCCCCGTGGCCATTTCATTCTTGGGCCCTCGACCTCATCGGCCCCATCCACCCGCCGTCCAGACGCCATTCATGGATCATGGTTGCTACTGAACGCTTCACGAAGTGGGTCGAAGCCGTACCTCTGCGGAGAGCCACGGGAGGTGCCGTTTCTAACTTCTTACGTGACGTCATCTGTCGTTTCGGCATCCCTCGATGTATTATATCTGACAATGGCACGCCATTCATTAACCGAGAGGTTCGAGCTCTCATGGAAGGGTACAACATCAGCCATGCTACATCAACTCCCTATTACCCGCAAGGTAATGGTCAAGCTGAAGCTTCCAACAAGACTTTGCTACGAGTATTATCGCGAATGGTGCATGACGCCGACCGGTCGTGGTCCGAACAACTGAATCTGGCACTCTGGGCCTACAGAACATCCCTGCACACAGCGACAAAGGCCACGCCCTTCTCTCTCGTCTACGGGGACGAGTGCGTGGTACCTGCCGAGATCGCAGAACCATCGGCTCGACTTTCTCTAAGCAGCGGTCTCGGAAATGAAGCAGCCCGGCTGGCGGCACTTGACGGCCTCGACGAACGACGAGCCACGGCCCTGCGCCGCATGAAGAAGTATCATGAGCAGCTCACGAAAGCTTATGGGAAGACCGTCAAGCCACGTTCATTTATCGAGGGTGACCTTGTTCTTCAAGCCGCCAAGCATGTGCGGGCCAACATGTCAGCTCCTAAATTCACGCCAAACTGGGAGGGCCCTTTCACGGTGCACGAAGCCCGCACTAATGGCTCGTACCTCCTGCTCAACCACGACGACGGTCAGGTCTCGGCCCCCATCAACGGCCGCTACCTGAAGAAGTATTATGTTTAGTCATGGCAATGTTCCCCCAGCCCTATTCGCCCACGTCATAGTACGCGCTCTCATAGCATTTTTGTACATGCGACATTGCTTACAGACTTGTAATTTTTTTGTTGATCTGTATAGCGTTCTACGCTACTCATGTAATGGTGTTTTGTCCCACGTCCTATCAATACAAAGTCATGCTGTTACCTCAGCTTCTGCCTAGCTAACACTCATTCTCAACCTATGCTTCCTAAGTCACTTTCTACGGGCGGGAATGGGAAAGCATTCACAGGTGACCAAAACGCGCAAGACATTCAAAAAAAAAGAGAAGAAAGAAGAGAGCAACCGAACACAACATGCAATAAGCCAAGATCATCGAAAATATGTACATATACATCAAACGTTTACTAGCCGTCATTGAGCGCTACAACTACAGCAAAGTAACATACAAGCTAAGAAAGTCTAGACAACAGCGATGCAACTGGGTGGGAGCTGAATGCCTGAAGTGCCTCCCGCTCTGCTTGTACCTCTGACCATCCAGCATCAAGCTCGGCCTGTCGCCTCAACCGTTCTGACTCTCGCCCGTCCACCTCACCTCGCCGCCTCTGTAGATCGGACAACTGCCTCTGCAAATCGACGAGCTGTCTCTCTATCTCTGCTACCTGCATGTCAATCCCGGCCAACTCTGCGGTAATCTCTGACCGCTCCGCCTCTAATCCTGTACGGCGCCGCTCCAGCAACATCTCCCGCATGACCACGACTGCGCGCCTCTCATCCATCTCATGGCTGCCGCTCCTCGACCTAAAGAAATCTGCTAGCCAGTCCAGCTGCATACCTAGCGATGTGAACGGAGCGAACTCTGAAAGCGACCGAGCAACGAACTCTGCAGTCCAACCCGTCGACGGCACACTGGCGAACGGCAGCAACCACTCCATAAACCCGGCAGACACCCACATCCGTAGTACTGGGTTCTCTACCCCCACCTCTCGAATGTCTGCGGGAACGCTGCCTTCACCAGTTCTAACCGGCGCACCGTCTCCGCTGGTAGCTGGAGGCCCCCCCAAGTCGCCACATCCACCTGACCGCTCGAGGATCCTCTACTCATCTCTCCTGTTGTCGCGCCACTGCCGCCCGCTGCAGAAATCTCCGACATTCCACCCGCCCTCTGCGCACCAATCGTGGCTGAGTGCATCGCCAGTAGAGTAGCGCCAACCTCAACCACGGACTCCGGCAATGTGTCGTGCCGTCGCGCCACCACAGCCTGAACCGGTGTCTCATGCTCACGAATCGAGGCAGCAACAACAGACTCAGGCTCCGCCATATCACCACCATCACCTCCCACAACCTGCGTCTCCATGCCTGTCCACCAGTCCTCGTCAATATCAAACATCACTGTATCGCTCCCCTCTCCGCCGTATAGTGCCCCCACCGTTTCCTCAGTAGCAGGCAATGGACTCACCCTCCTCGTCACACCGGCCGCCAATATCTCAACGGCCTCAGTCTCATCACTGTCAACTAATCTGCCGGCCTCGGCTGCCATAGCCTCCTCGCCTTCGATCTCGGTCTCGGCCTCGCTACCCTCCGCGACCGCCTCTTCCTCGTCCCCCTGGCAAAACCGCTGTCAGTTCACAAATTATGAGCAATATGCAAACCATATTTATACGACAAAAAGAAAGGACAGAAGCAAACCTCAGAGTCTAGCTCCTCTAGTACGTCGCGCGGCCTCTTCGCCCCTGATATGTGTGGGGCTGATGTACCAGCACTAGCCTGACGCGCTGTCTCCATCATCCCCACTCGCAATGCCGACAAAGGGCCCTTGCCGGCCCCCGGCACCCTCGGCACCTCTGCAATAAGCTCCTCTCCGCGGTCCTCCCCGGGGCAGCGTCCCCCAACTCTCCGGCATCCTCCTCCGCCTCCCTCTCCGAGCTCGGAACAGAACTCCCGGTCACCAGTGACAGCATCCCGCACTACCTCGCGACTGTGGCCGATATCAGACTCAGGGCTCGGTCGCATGCGAACACATCTACCTGTCGACGTGTGCCTGACGGCTGTGCCAGCCATCCGGCCAACTCCCTCGCAGCCGCTCCCACCAATGCGCATAATCCGCTGTCACCGCCGCTGCCACCTCTGTCCCTGGCTGCCTCCACTCTGTCGTCGGTGCCGGCCACTCGCGGGCTCTGTCATATCGTGTATACCCAAAAGCCGTCGCCACACTCCAAGGGCTGTCATAACCGCATGGGGGCTCTAGGTCATACCCGAATGCCAACGACAGACGGTCCGGGCAATACCTCGCCACATAATAGCAGCACTCGGCGGGCTTCCCGCCATCATCTGTCAACACCGGGAGCCAGCCGGGAAAATACGCAACCAATAGCGCCAGCTGTCCTGGCGCTAACTCGCCTCTCCTGCTCAGATCTGTCGTCACCTCCTGCACGTGCAGCCATGGCGGGGTACCATATGACGCATGCATCTCCATATAGGGCCGTCGCTCGCATTCCTCCCGTTTGTCTAGAATCTGTGCCAACGGACACCCCGGCCTCCTGATGCCTGCCCAAGCAAACGCCCGAGACCCGCTGCACCACAACGCTACCTACGGGTCACTGTCCCCATCGTCGGTGACGGATGTGCGAGTGGGTATCCATCGGGCCGGTACCCTGGAAAGCACTCGTAAAGGTACCTCTGCAAGAACATCCAGTCCACGTACGTCGCCACCTGATACCGACCATACGACCGCTTCACGTCATTCACGAACTGATCTAGCCGCGAGTATAACGTGCCCAAATACACCGGAGCCAAGCCGACCCGCCTTCCCTGCGCCATCCGAATGGCCAAGGGAAACACTCTCGGGGAAATGCCATCCTCAGGTGTCCCCTCAAACACAAACCTGCAAGCAACGACCGGCAACATATGTCAGTTTGACGTTTTACATGGCAAGCAGGACATACGATATATTCACGCATAATCACATGACAGTACAAAAATTTACCTCGACAAGAACATAGCCAAAAACGCCACCAACTCGTACCGATCGCTGCCATGATACGATCATGAACTGGGCAGCATTGCCCAACCTCTGGCCTGTCCTCGCCTGCGGCGTACCATAGAACTGGCGCAGCCACCCACCGTACGTCCCCTTCCGGTGCTTCTTCGTCTCCGCCAGGATGTCTAGTAGCTGCGTCTGCAACAACCGCTCCTCCCCGCTCAGCCGGGTCACCCGTGCATCCACCTCCCCGTGTATCAGCAGCCCTGTCAGCATCAACACATCGAGTAACGTCGGCCCGATCTCCCCGAACTCGGTCACAAACGTATGCGACTGCGTACTCCATCTTGCCAGCAATCGGGTCATCCCTGGCGTATCCCTATATAACTCCAGCCCCCTCGCCATGATATTGATCGCCGGTAATAGTCCCAGTGCTTGCAACACCTGCGCCCTCTCCGGTGTCTCCACCATATGCTCACACCAAAAGTCCCACCCTACCGGCATCGCACTATGGCCCTTGAACATCACCGGCGACCAAGGTATGTCCTCTCTCCCAATCAACAATGCCGGTACATACCTCGGCGACATCACAGGCGCCTCCGACCAGCTCGGCGCGCGAAGGTAGGGTGACGACAGCCGAGGCTCCTCTCCCATCGACGGACCACCCCACGGTGTCATGAACGCTCCGTCTGCCACACGAATACCCAACTCTCTCCACAGCTCCCGATCCGGTACACACGGTACTACTCCCCTCACCCCCAGCAATGTGTTTGTCTTATCCGGCTCCGGATCGTAGGACCTCCTACCGCCATCATCAAAGGTCAATGGCACTGCCGCCTCGACACCCACTGATGGTATGGCCTCATCGACTGGCAACGCCGGCACAGGTACAGTCATCATACCCCGCGGCGGTAGCGATGTACCCGCCGCGGCCCCTCGCGGCTTCGCCCACATCTTCTGCCAAACTTTCTTTGCTGCTGGCGTAGCTCCGGGCTGTGAGGTTGGGACTTGGGCCTGTCGGACACCCTGCGTGACCGACCCCCCATGACTGGGTGACCCCCCATGATCGGTCGACCCCCCGTGGCTGGCCGACCCCCCTCGCAGGGTCGACCCCCCTTGTGCGGCCGACCCCCCATGACTGGCCGACCCCCCTTGTGCGGCCGACCCCCCTCGAGTGGCCGACCCCCCTCGTGCAGCCGACCCCCCATGGCTGGCCGACCCCCTCCCCTCGCAGAGCCACCGACCTCTCCTCTCGGCCGACCCCCTGGCCTCGACGACCCCTCGCCCCCTTCCGCCTCTTCTCTCACCATCCCTTTTTTCTCTCTCTCTCTCTCTTTTTCTCTCTGACTTTTATGGGCGCAAATGGCGGTGCCTCCGCTCTCTCCCCCTCCTCTCCTTATATAGGGGTGAGCAATTTTCTTTTCTTTTTCTTTTTTTCTTTTTCTTTTTCTTTTCTTTCTTTTCTTTTTCTTTCACTTTTCCTTTACCACGCGCCCGTCCGTCGGCGCCTCGCCACAGTTTGTTGACCACGCGCCGTCGCCGCCATGACCGCCGTGCGCGCCCACGCGCCACCCCTATGGCCTCCGTCGCACGCACTCACATGACAACTCCGAGACTGGCACCGTCGCCAGGGTGCCGTTTCCTCGACCCATGTCGCCCGTCTTAACTCATCGCGCTCTCTGCAACGCGCGCTCAATGCCAATGGTCTCTTGATGCTCGTCGCCGACCGCGCTCAATTGCCACGACAACATCACCAAGTATTGTCCCCGCGACGCTCGTCGCCATGCCCATGCACCACGACCCTGTTACAAGCCTCCGGGCATAACACCCGTTCACCACGCCGTGCGCCCCCCCCCCCCATGGGCATGGAAGATCCCCGACCCACTCTCCAGAGTGTGCGGCATCATGGGGGCTCCGCTCGTAGTGCTCCAGCACGAGGACCCCTCCCTGCGGCATGGGCTGAGCGCCATCACGGGCTTAGTGCCGTCGCCGGCTCAATCAAACTGAGGGACGGGCTTCGTGCCGTCGCCGGCTCAATCAAACTGCAGCATGGGCTGAGCGCCATCACGGGCTAGTGCCATCACCGGCTCAATCAAACTGCGGGAAGGGCTTCGTGCCGTCGCCGGCTCAATCAAACTGCGGCATGGGCTGAGTGCCATCACGGGCTAGCGCCATCGCCGGCTCAATCAAACTGCGGGACGGGCTTCGTGCCGTCGCCGGCTCAATCAAACTGCGGGATGGGCTGAGTGCCATCACAGGCTAGCGCCATCGCCGGCTCAATCAAACTGCGGGATGGGCTGTATGCCGTCGCCGGCTCAATCAAACTGCGGCATGGGCTGAGTGCCATCACAGGCTAGCGCCATCGCCGGCTCAATCAAACTGCGGGACGGGCTTCGTGCCGTCGCCGGCTCAATCAAACTGCAGGACGGGCTAGCGCCATCGCCGGCTCAATCAAATTGTGGGATGGGCTTCGTGCCGTCGCCGGCTCAATCAAATTACGGGATGGGCTGTATGCCGTCGCCGGCTCAATCAAACTGCGGCATGGGCTGAGTGCCATCACGGGCTAGCGCCATCGCCGGCTCAATCAAACTGCAGCATGGGCTGAGCACCATCACGGGCCAGCGCCATCGCCGGCTCAATCAAACTGCTACACGGGCTTAGCGTCATCGCCGGCTCCATCACCAGGGACCCTGGCCCCCGCAGCGAGATGGGCTGTAACCACATCGTTTATGCGTGCGACGCCCGCTCGGGTTGCCCCTCAGCGCACGCCACACGCAGGGGGCTTATGTTCATACCCTATTCTGGTCGCACCCCAGGACCCGCTAAGGGACCCACTTTGCACGACACATCACCCAGTCAGCGGTCAACTTTTCAACGCTCGAGGGCCGGTCAAAGCAACGCATGCTCAAGTCACGTGAACCATTCGTGAAGCGACCTCGGCGTGCCTTCCACCTTGGGGGTCGGCCACCCTTGGGGGTCGGCCACCCCATTGGGTCGGCCACCCTGGGGGGTCGGCCACCCCAATGGATCGGCCACCCCAAGGGGTCGGCCTCCCTTGGGGGTCGGCCACCTGCCTTGAATACCGACGCCGTCACCTTTGACCGTGCTCCGTTGTCACGACGACCGTCGCTCCCGAACCATGCTCCTTCGTCGCGATGACCGTCGCTCGTAGTCTCGATGACCGTCACTTGTGGCCGCTCTGTCGCCATGACAACCGTCGCTCACGGTCGCGCGCCATCCACGCAACGACCCTTGTCGCTCGGAGATCACTCTGCGACCCTCGTCGCCCGCACTCAACCGCGCACCATGCGCTGCAATCATGTTATATGCTCACGGGATAGGCTACTCCTCCAGGACACTATCTCCGCCGGGGTGCCTGCGTGACTGGCCTACGTGCTCTGGCACTGGGGGCTCGCGTCGGCACCCCTAAGGACTATGACCCCCGGGTCACTCCGAGATGGGAGCAGGTCTTCGGAAGGGCATCTTGCCTAGTCCACCTGGCAGCTGGGCGTCGGGTCTTCCCCACCGCTGCCAGGACCTGTGGGATTCAGTAAGGGCTTGGACTGGAGGCTGGGGCAACGGGCTACTCTGACCATGCTACCGCGGCATGATCAGTCTCCTCAGACAGGCAGAGAGATGTTGCAAGGGCAGGGCAGCACGAACTTAGGGACCGGCAGTCCAACGGAGGGTCAGTGCTTTGGCCCCCCTGGCGACGTGTCGTTCCCAGGGGGTGACACATGTCAACTTATGACACATGCACATTTTTGCCTATAAATAGTGGACTTTGGAGCTTTTTCAAGGATCTTTCTCTCATTTGGACTTTTCACTTTCTCTCTCTAAAAAGACATTCTCTCTGGAATTCTAGTGAGAGAAATATACTTGGACTCCCGTCTACGGACCCTTGACGCCGTACCCTTGTCGCGACTGTAGACTGTCGGTCCTGTTCATCGTCACCCTGCCTGCGCAGCGCTGCCAGCCCTCACGACCTGTCTGGGGAGCCTTGCCCTCGGCCCTTACGCCGTCCTTGCTGTCTCCCGCGTTGCCTACCTGGAAGCTGACTCAGACCGCATCCTTTGTGGCACCTCCACGTATCATCGAACCATTTTCGACATCATCATATATCTATACATATATTTGCAGGTGGGTGTTTTGGAGGTAAGAGGAGATGGTATTTACATGTGTTGTGTGTATGTAATGGGTATGTGAGTAGAGTGATATATGTGGTGTGTGTATATATGTGTGGGTATTAAAGAATATAGAGAAGGGAAAAGAAGGATAGACAGCAGTGGGTGAGGGGACAGTGTGAGCATGTGTGTGTTGTGTGTGTGTGTGTGTGTGTGTGTGTTTAAATGTGTACATTGAGAGAAGAAGGTGGGCAGCCGTGAAATAGTTGGTACTGGGTTAGCGTTACGTGAGATGCGTGCATGGAGTAGCGTACAGTGATAATTGGCACATAAACTTTTAAAGTATAATACTTTAGGCTAAGTTAGAATTTATGGCAGAAATTTGTAATTTTCTAAGAATGTATTTTTTTTATTTTATGCAAATTCAGATTTGTAAAATCTTTTGAAGCCTTTAAACTCATGAAAATATTAGCATAAAATATTAGAATAATATTTTTATGGTATAAAATAGTCATAGATTAAGTCTGGTGATTTTCAGAGTTAATTTCCTATAATTTCTGTATAGCTGTGTTTTTAGCAAAACGAATAATTTAAAAATAGTTTTAATGTCTTTTAAATTCTAATTTCAATTTCTATAATTTTTATACATATATTAAGGCTTTTGAAAAATTATGACTTTTTATTTCCTGCTAGAAGCAATTATGATAATTTATGGGTTTTTAGTGTATTTAAAAAAATTATTTTTTTACTAAAAAATATTCAAAAATTATATTTTTATTTCATATGTTGTATTAAGCTATAAAGAATATTTAATAAAAATTAAAAATATTTTTAGAATATTTCTGAACCTCGAGAATTGTGACAGCTCTTCTGATTAGGTTGGGCGTGTGTAGGATCTGCTTCGAATTTTGTCGTCCGGGTTGACGAGTGAGTGCGATGTGGGTAGTTTATACTAGGTTTATAATATAATAGTGCAGAATGTGTTCTGATAAGTGATTTCTCAATCTATGTTAATTTCTATCCGGTGTTTCGAAGGCGAATAAACTCTTTTGTGAGAATTTACATCATCTGATGTAAATCATTTTATCATTATTATAAGTAAAGGAGATCTAACGTAAAATTGAATTAAGATACAAGAGAAAGGCTTGTAATATGAACTATCATATCCCTTAATCCCAAACAATTGAAATAGCATACATTTTTTAGCGTATCAATATATAAATAGAAAAACATATAATTGCATAAGTTATTGATATTGCATTGTTACAACAAACATTTTGGTCGAGTGTTAAGTTATTACTCAACAAAGAAACTATATTCGGAGGTAAACACAAAGTTTATTTTTTTTCCCTTCACTGAGCTCTCTCCTTTTTTAAAATTCATTTTGTATTTTACTACCATAAAGTTACTAAAAAGAAGAATGGTTTGATGTAGAGTTTTTGAAGTCCAGTGGTTGCATATTTCTCTTGAACATTTTACGGCTAATTCACCTACAAGCAACTTCTAAGGGTATGTGTTTCACGTATCTACTTCACTTGCTTAATTAATACAGAGTATTTTTTTCACTTCAGCGAATGCTTGCTTGTGGCTTTAATTGCTTATTTTTGTCATGTATCTCCTTTTATATAGCTTATCGATCTCCAAGTTTCTCTACCGAAGACAAATGAATAGGTTGCTATCTCAAAGAGGTAAAATATGTTAGTATAATAATATATAATAGAAAAAAAGATTTTTATAGTATATTCCCATATGTATTACAAGTGTATTTTCACTGTATATTTCAGAAATGATGCATGGCTTTGACAAACTTGAAAAAATGGAGAACTACGTTGCAAGTGATGAGCAGAAGCAATGTTATAATAGAGCAAAGAGGAGCAAAAGGATAATAGAAAGCAACTCAGCTATAGGAGGATAAAATGATAGTGAATCTACTCCTCCAAGCAACAAAATAAGAAAAAGACCCCGCTGGTTGCATCGAGCTCTATTGGTACCGGAACAATTTCAAGGTCACATGTTTTTATCATTATTATAAGTAAAAAAACCCAATATACAATACACGATTGAGCGCGCACACACACAAAATTCATAAATATGACACTAAATATAATAACTGTTTCTCTATAGGCCGAAGCCTATGTGCTCTGATATACAAGAATTAGAGAGCACACCACCTTGCCGTCATTGTAAGGCAAAGAAGTTCCAATATGAGCCGCCATGTTTTTGTTGCCGAAATAGAGATGTTAAGCTCTGTAGATGTCGCAGTGAACTACTTCTTATACACATCTCCATTTGAAAAGGCTCAACACTTCCGAAAGAATGTACGTGCATATAATAGCATATTCTCTTTCACATCCTGTGGAGTTAACTTGGACAAAGAGCTGGCATCTACAAGGAATGGTGTTTACACTTTTCGAGCACAGGGGCGGTTATACCATGATCTCTGGCTTTGATACCTAATGAAAATGATCCGCACTACTTTCAGCTATACTTTTATGACACCCAGAATGAGATCCAGAATAGGATGAATATACTAGCAGATGCAAAGTCGAATAAAGCAGTGGTAAGCAGACTCATGAGAGTTCTTCAGGAAAATCCTTATGCACAGTTCTTGCGTAGGTTAAGAGATTATCCTTAATTTGAGAAACTTCAAATTCGTATTAGAAAGGATGTCAAGTTAGATCAACGGCTTTACAACCCACCAACAGCCGATTAAGTTGCGGCAGTATGGATTGAAGGGAATAATCCAAACATACATCTTGAAAGAGATATTGTAGTTCATGCACACTCAGGTCATAGACATCGTGTGAAGCATTATTACAGTTGCTATGATCCACTACGGTATCCTCTCCTTTTTCCGAAAGGAGAAATTGGATGGCATCAAGATATCAAAAAGAAGAACGCTAACAAAATTTGAGGATGCAATAACAAAATTTGATGGCACCGTCAAATACGATAAGTGTTGCACAATCTGCAATGGAACCGTTAAGCCAATAAATCCAAATTTCTGGAATGTTCATGCTAAGATCGAGTTAATGTTACAAGCAACCACAAATGTTTGTGAAGAAGAAACTGAAATCAATGTTCAAGCCAACGTTATGACATCCAAGCAAACTACAAGTGAAGAGAGGGAAAAACCCAATACAGGTACGTTATTGCCCTGAACTCTGTGGATGGTTGAAGTTTTACTAAAAAAGAAAACGCCTGATGTCAACAAAAAATGTAGGAATGCTAGATCTTCTATACAAGGTCAAGAGAAATTTTATCGTCAAGAAAATAAAAGGAGGTTCAACTAACAAAAGAGAAATTATTCTTCTCACCAGAGAGTAAGTAACTACATTCCACTACTAACAATGATGTTACAGGAGAAAAGCAATACTCAACATCGTCATTTT
Organism: Escallonia herrerae; assembly: GCA_033070095.1. Lineage (NCBI taxonomy): Eukaryota > Viridiplantae > Streptophyta > Magnoliopsida > Escalloniales > Escalloniaceae > Escallonia > Escallonia herrerae. The sequence continues at coordinate 6,784 of JAVXUP010005313.1, read as the reverse complement.
CGGTAGTGCAAGTGGAACCTAGGTGCAAAGAGGCTGAAAAGATCAAGAAATGGTATAACAGTTACAAATATCTTTTAATGCTCATAAATTAAGTATAAGCTCTTTCTTTTGTATAATATTATCAGCTAACAATTTGTGATGTTAGGATGAAAAATGCAACAAAGAACAGAACAATTGATTTCCTACTTTTGGAGAAACAAATGAATGAAGCAAAAGAAGCGAAGTTAGGACACATTATATACAAACGCTCATCTCTGGAGCAGGTAAGCCAAAATTCACATAGTAATGCATGCACATAATTGTAAATGAAAATTTAGTGCACAAATAAAGCACATCTCCCTTAACTTTGGTTACATGATTCTTTATATTGCTTTGAAGCAATAATTCTTGAAGTTGAAAATAAAAGACAATCTTACTATGATGCTTGTGTACTTTGTCAAAAATCAATTGGAAGATATGACGACAACACTGAATGCACAAATGGACATGAGCCAAATGCAAAACACAATCCCAGGTTAGCATAGTAAACACATATGACATAAAAAAAAATGCACCAATAATCATAGTACTAATATCTTGTAATTACGTTAAGGTACAACCTTAGGCTCGATGCGGTTGATGACACGTACAGGTCTACAGTTATCTTATTTGATGAAGTAAAAATAACGATGAATGATTGCAGTGTTGAGGAATATAAAGAGTCTATAAGGATTAAGGTGATAGATTAATAACCTTCTTTTAAATATTCATGTATACTGCAGACTCTATCCTAACATTATCAATTTAATGCAGAATGAAGCAGTTGCAGAGGAAGAGACCATAGAAGCAGTTGCAAGCAAAGAGACTATACTAATCGATGATGACGAGACTCGCGAAAGTTTTCAAAAGAAAAAAAATGCTAAAAGCAAAATAGTTGGGTCCATGAACAAAAACATCTCTAGGAAGAGGATAAAGATTGAGAAGGATTATGATAGCAGTATTACTTTATAGGGAAGGAACAAGTTTGAATTATTTAGTGACGCTACTCTGATGCTCTACTGTTTGAACGTTCTTTCATAAATAATTTGAAGTAGATTACTTTTCAACTTGCAACGCACGTGGTTCTTAATAGTAGTATTCAAATGTTTGTAGGGAATACTTCCAGTGGGACAAGAAGTAGCAGTGAAGAGGCTATCAAAGGGTTCAGGACAAGGTCTTCAAGAGTTTAAGAGTGAATTGATTTGTTCTCCAAACTTCAGAACCGCAATCTTGTCAGGCTTCTGGGCTGTTGCGTTGGAGGAGAGGGGATGCTAGTCTGCGAGTATATGCCCCAAAAGAGCTTGGACTCTTTTATGTTTGGTCTGATTTCCTTGCTCTTTTTCAGCAGGTAAGACTAAATAATCTATAATGCAGATGTTCGTCGATACAGAGTCATCTCTATTGTCACATGAATTGGCGTTAAACTTAGTAACTGACACACAAGGAAATTCTAGGCATATCAAAGTAGAAGAGTGTTACTCTCATGGCAAAATTACTTCAAAATTGTTGTTGGTATTGCGAAGGGACTTCTCTACCTTCACCAAGACTCCAGATTAAGAATGCACACAGGGATCTCAAAGCCAGCATGCTTACTAGATAAGGAGCTAAACCCCAGAATCTCAGATTTTGGAATTGCAAGAATTTTCGAAGGAGATCATATTGAAGGCAAGACAAAACGGATAATTGGAACGAAGTAAGTTTCAGTAGTATATCAGATACATATGTTCATTGCATTGAGCTGTTCTTTTTTTTTTTTTTTTTTTGGGGGGGGGGGGGGGGGGTTAATTTTTATATCTAATGTAGTGGTTACATGTCCCCGGAGTATGCAATTGATGGGAAATTCTCAGTGAAGTCCGACGTCTTTAGCTTTGGCGTGCTTCTGATAGAGATTGTGACTGGCAAAAGGAATACAAAATTTCATCATCCAGATCATCATCATAGTCTTTTGGGACATGTATGTACATAGTATCGAAACGCTTGCTCTTTTGGTCGCTCTCTTTCTTTTCTCGTGAGTTGCTTATATCCATGGATCATATTTTTCACTGGGCATGATTGTTGTGGAACGAAAGAAAGGGCATGGAGCTCCTGGATGCATGTTTGCAGGATATACTTGCATTGAATCCCAAGTGCTTAGATGCATTCAAGTCGGGTTGTTACGCATTCAGAAACTCCCGAAAGACAGGCCAACAATGTCATCAGTAATTTTTCATGTTGAGCAATGAGGGTGTGAGGTTACCTCAACCTGAACAAAGTAGTTTCTTTACAGAAAGATAGAGCCTCCATTGTTGGAACGGATGTGTTAGCCGGCCAGGATTTATGCGACTCTGAAAATGAAGCGACGATCACAGTGCTGGAAGCGAGGTAAAAGGATCTGCGTGCTGAGCATTGCCTTCTTTCGGGACATCACCTAGTTAAATAAAAATCTCTTGTTAATATCTATGATGTAAACAAAATAATTATCTAAAATGGCCAAACCTGTATTTAAAAAGTGTCCAGAGAATTCCTCCCCCGCTCTAAATAGATACTAATTGTTGTACTTGTATCACATTGTAAGAAATAAAAAGCCACTTTTCATCAATTATCCAAGAGTAATATCACATCTCCCCAACCAGAGCCTTTATTAAAAACCCATTTGTCCCTTCTATAGAAACTGTACTAATTCTTATTACTTTTTTGTTTCGGTCATAATAGAAATATATACATGTAGGAAAGCCTGCATAGCAATCACGTTACACCGAGTTCATAAAGGACAAGAACATAAATACAAACATACACGGATGACATCCCGTCACGTAGGCATCACAAAAGAAAGAAAAAAAAGTATTATAAAAGCCGATGAATAACTTGCATCAGTGAAATAAAGACACGTATGAAGAGATTAACCCAACTAATAACAATAACATTTTTCTTAAAATCCTTTTTTTGATTTTCTTTTTCCTTTTCTTGATCAGATCAATAGCCAACAGATAAGCACAACCATATCATCTTCTCCACTTTCCGCCACAACCCATCCCCCGATACCCCACGTGTACTGCCACGGCCACACAGCGTCGCGTACCACCGCCATCGCATGCAACGCTGGACCGCCCACCACCGTTTCCCTTGACACTAATCTCGCCTTAAATCCTAGCACCACCACTCCAAGCACCAGTCCACGGCGACCTCGTCCCCAAGATCTCGACAACAACTTGCGACCCCTCTCCAGCAAGCCACCAGCCGACCTACACCTCACGCGATCTCGCTAGACCTGCAACAGTAACCAACACAGTCAACATTTAAGCAATAAATGCAACCGCCCCCAGGCATTTCCAACCAACTTTTCTGACCAGAAAAAGGGGGGAATTAATTAAACTTAAAACTCGCCACCACCAAAAACTCTCGCAGCACCACCACGCCCACCATGCAAACACCAACCATGAACAGAACATGGTTGGTGTTTTTATTGCTGAATTTCGCACTTGCCAACAAATACTTATTCATGTGAACAAACAGCTAGCCGCCGTCTTTTTGTTCAAGTCACCGAAAATCTATTTTGTTTTACATAAAAACGTCCCCAAAAACAAGCTGCCGATACCATCTAACTATCTGATCGGTGCTGAAAGATAGCATTTAGCCATGGCCTCCACTAGTCAGTCCTCTTCAAATCCAGCCCAATTTAATTACACTCAAGCTGCAGTGCCTATCTTTGAGGGAGAGTTGTACGGTTTTTGGATCATTCAGGTGAAGACTTTGTTTATCTCATAAGGGCTATTAAGTTTCGTGCAAAATGGGTGCGAGCAACCCATCGATTCCGCTGCCTTTGTGACATGGAGCAAGAACGAGAAGAAACAATATTATGAAAAATCAAATGAAGGACACGAAGGCCTCGCTCAACATTCAACAACGAGTCAGGAAGTCCATTTCTCCGACAATTATGGGAAAACGGCAATGGAAGCTTGTGATATTCTGCATAATGAATTTAAGGGCTCCGACAAGGGAACTTCTATCAAGTATCGGTCTATATGGAAGGATTTTGATATTTTATTGATGAAAGAAGGTGAATATGTCCAAGCATTTTTTTTCTCACGTTTTTTGACGTAATTAATCAAGTTAGAAGTTATAAAGACACTATTGAAGATGAGAGAAATATTCAAAATTTCTTAAGAAACTTTCTGATGAAATTTGATCCTGTCGTGCTCCTATTGAAGAATCCAAAAATCTGAATGAATTGGCGCTTGTAGAGTTAATGGGTTCTCGCCAAGCTCATGAGTTTTGAGCAGCCTATAGCCTAGAGAGCAGGCCTTCTAATCAAAGTTAAGTATATCCAAAAATGACAGATAAAAGCAAAGAACAAAAAACTATGGACAAAAATTTCAGCATAAAAGTGGAGCCTTTAATAATTATGAACAGGAGAGAGAAAAATATAAAATCAGGGGACTAATACGAAAAATACTAAATATAGTCTTTATTGGAATTTGAGCAAGAAAAATGATCATGACATCAGCAATTACCGGTACAAATGCACAAGGTGTAAATGTCCTAATCATTTTGAAAATGACGAATTTTACCCGCAAAAAGAATAATCTTTTTAGAGTAATCTCATTCTAGTGACCAATTATTCTACTCTTGCTTGCGTACTCGACAAGGGTCACGTGATATTTGATATCTTGATAATGGTTTCTCAAACCACATGACTAGGAACAAAGTTTCTTTGTCACTTTAGATGAAAATATTAAATATGAAGTAACACTTGGAGATGGTAGAAAGGAAAAAGTTGAAGAAAAAGATGTAATTGTTTTATTAACCAGAATTGGTGATTCTAAATAGTCATGATGTTCTATGCATTTGGGCATGACGCATAATCTACCAAGTCCCGGCCAATTGGCTCAAAGGGCTGTAAGCTTGAATTTGATGAAAACAAGTGCCTTATTCTTGATAAGCAAAAGAGGCAGACTGTTATGTCTCTTAATAAAGTATTTCTTCTTTTAATGCCCCCGAGAAAAGAATTGCCTTGAAATATGAAATTAAGAGTGAGTCTAAGTTGTGGCATTTGAGGTATGACCATCTGAATTTTAGAAGCCTTAAGTTGTTGAAACAAAAGGAAACGGTGCTTGGGCTGAAAAATGAGCAAATAGAGCCTATCTCCAAGAACAGTACTCATATGATTCACTATGCCAAATCCTTCTTCACCAAACCTCATCCAAATCAGTTTGGAACTTGTCATGGAAGCCCTCTGGATACTGTTACAGATCGAAAGGCTTTATTCCGCTCTATCTTTGAGAAAGTCCAACAAAAATGTTAAGGATGGAGAGGTCTCTTACTAATAAAGTAGGATGAACTACTTCAATTCAATCTGTATTGAGATAATGATGGGGCTCGGACTCTATCAGGAGTGCTATAAAAGCAGAGCTAGGCCCCCACTCTCGCATTGCCATCTTTTTCATCCCATCAAGGAGAGCATAGTGGACAGAGTAGAAGACCTAGTTCATAACCACTAATGTTATAACTTATATTGGCTAGCATTTGCCCTATTCAATTTTTAACGACAGTATAGCCGAAGGTGGTACACTTAGGGTTTTATTTGATGCTTTCAATTCATGATAGATTTTTTTTTTCCTGGTTGAATATGCTAACATGTGGTAACAAAGCCCTCTAACGTGCGTTTAAGGCTCTAACATGTGGTAACAAAGCCCTCTAGCGTGTGTTTAAGGCTGATAATCATTCGAGGCAAGAAATCTTTGATAGTATGTTAAGTTGCAAAAGTTTTGCCCAAAGTTTTTGGATTCACGTTGGGCTTCTTTCTGAAGGGTTTTTAAGGCTTATCCAACTTTTTCAATTGACAAATGAAACCAGAAATCAACAGCCATTTTTTTATTATACCTTATTTAATGATATTTGTTGGCAACTGTTATTAGTTCTTGTACCACTTGTAATTTCGGTCACAAGAGTTCAAGATTTGTCGATTTGTTGACTAAATCGAAGAAAATACGAAATCCCAATGGACACTGTTCTTGCTTCTGCGTTTTCCTAGCGTCATCCCGTTTTTCTGTGACTTCTCCATCTTCGGTGATCCGCGAATTTTCTTGTGTGTGCTTAATTGGCAACCCGATTTTTGGTTATTTGGGTCTTTGCCTATAATGGCTGCAATCGGGGACTCTTTTTAGGGTTCCTTGCTGCGTGCTGTTGTTCCTACATCATGAAAAAGATGACCAGCAGCCGCTACGTGACATGCTCACTCCCGGGTCATGGCGAATGTCGTCAACACAGTTGACTTTTCATTTTAGAAATTTTACCGTGTGCCTTCCACTATAATAATAATGCTAATTTTACTAAAATTTATGGTGCATTCTATCTGTGAAATATGATTAGCTGCCATATTTTAGCTGAAATTTTATTTTGGCTATTTTGAGATTAAAAGAAGTCGTATTTTGGACGTAAAGAATTTCACCCAATTTTGAGAGCCAAAAAATTTTGACAACATTTTTAACAAGAAATTCAATAAAAAATTTCTATTCAGAGGCTTTGCCCCACCAACCCTTGGTATTGGGGGCCCAAACCCCCCCCCCCCCCCCCCCCCTCCCCTTATTTGGGCCCATTATCGCTCTCCAGCAACATAAAATTTAACTTAATTTTTGACTTGCAATCACTATCTCTACACATGGAACACAAACTGAATCCAAATTTAGTTGATAAAATTAAGTTGATAATAACTCCTAATTATTGTAGTCTATGTTTTATATTTTAATTACTGTTGCAAAATGGATTTCAACATAATAGTCTGGAAACG
>JAVXUP010005312.1:0-20419 GCA_033070095.1 Escallonia herrerae | reverse complement strand
TACTCTGTGCCTCGTCATCAGTGGGCAATGACGAGGTGGGACCCACCGGGGAGGAAGCAGCTCGGCGTCCAGCCCGGCCACGAATAGCCCGTATCCTATCCATATCTGACTTCATATAGATAAATTACAAAGACATTAACACATTAAAAACAATAATTGGCAGAGTAACTGACTGCTTGAATATTGACAATTGCCCTTCCAAATTTGTGCTTGATCCGGGGTCATTTCGGCCTAGTTGATTTAACCTTGTATCAACATCAGGCCCGAAATATTGACTACAAAAGTTTACAAGTTCTTCCATTACGTAAGCCTCCGCAATTGAGCCCTCAACCCGAGCCTTATTGCGGACTTTTTTCTTAAATGGAACATGAACCTAGAAGTTTAGCGAATCGAGTTAGGTGGAATATCAATGATAACAGGTGTCGCATTAAGTGTAAACGAACAACTTTAACAATTTAAAGATTACCTCTCGAAGGGATACATCCACCGATATTGCATGGGTCCACCCATCTTAGCTTCATATGCCAAGTGAACAGGCAGATGCTCCATTGAATCAAAGAACGAAGGTGGGAAGATTTTCTCCAGCTTGCAAATCGTCACCACAATGTTCTTCTCAAGCACTTCCATGTTACTCACCCGGATCGTAGAAGAACATATATCTCGAAAGAAATGAGATAATTCAGTCAAAGTCTCGCAAACAACCCGTGGCAACAGTCCCCGGAAGGCAATAGGAATGAATCTCTCCATGAATACGTGGCAGTCGTGACTCTTCATCCCTTGAAACTTGCATTCCGATACATTGCAACAACGAGATATGTTGGACGCAAACCCATCCGGAAGCTTCAAATTCTTAACCCACTGACAGACCTTCTCCACTTGTTTCTTGTCTAGACAGTAAGGTGCTTTCGGAAGTATCGTCCTCCCACTGACTGTCCGAGGATGCAATTCACGGCGTACACCCAACTGTTGTAGATCCTTTCTCGCTTTAAGGTGATCTTTCGATTTGCCCTTGACATTCATCACTGTGTTGAACACATTATCAAAAACGTTCTTCTCAATATGCATCACATCCATGTTGTTTCGGATAACGAGCGTCCTCCAGTAGGCTAACTCCCAGAAGATACAAAATTTTCTCCAGTTGTGCTCTTTCCCGTAACCTGGAATCTTCTGATCTGGCACACCCTTGCCATGTCAGTATCAAGTGCCTCCAGGTGTGAGAGCACTTCTTCACCAGATGGGTAGTCCAGTGTGACAACCTCACGCTCGATTGTCCCGTCAAATTTATCCTTCTGCCTACGAAACTGATGGCCCGGTGGCAAAAGCTTACGGTGACATCCGAACCACGAGGGCTTTCCGCCGTGCTTTAACGTATGACCGGGGTTCACGCCCATACAAGCAGGGCATGCTAGCTTCCCATGTGTGCTCCAGCCACACGTCATTCCCAATGCGGGGAAATCATGTATAGTCCACATCAAAGCAGCCCTCATCTGAAAATTCTGTTTAAGGGATGCATCATATGTTTCGACTCCATGATTCCATAACTGTTTTAACTCATCAATCAACGGCCTTAAATACATATCTATGTCCTTGCCGGACTCTTCGGCCCGGAATAAGCAACGACAAGAACATGTACGGCTTCTTCATGCACATGCCTGGTGGAAGGTTGTACGGGACAATAATAACAGGCCAACAGGAGTAAGGCGTGGTAGACTGACCGAAAGGGTTGAACCCATCGGTTGCCAGACCAAGTCTAACATTTCAAACTTCCTGAGCAAAGACTGGATGCCTGCGGTCAAACTCCTTCCACGCCTCTCCATCAGCTGGGTGTGTCAGCACATCGGCATCGTTGCTACGAGTCTCACGGTGAGCCCTCATATGTTCAGCCGTATTGGAGGAGTAGTACATTCTCTGAAGCCGTGGTGTGACCGGGAAATATCGCAATATCTTCCATGCAATGTTTTTCTTCTTCCCTTTGTCCGGTTTGTACCTCGAATGATCACATACTGGACACCGTGACAAATCCTTATTCTCTTTCCAGAATAATACACAATCGTTATTGCACGCATCTATCCGCTCATAGCTCAACCCAAGTTTCCTCATCATCTTCTTCGCGTCATAGTACGACGGCGGTAGCTTTTCACTTTCGGGCAAAATTTCTTTGATTAAGGTAACAAACTCGTTAAAACCTTTCTCACTCAGCCCGTGGTCTGATTTCAACTGTAATAACCTACTAACCGCAGACAGCCGTGTGTGTTTCGGAGCTCCATCCCACAGCGGCTCTTCCGCAGCTCTCAACAACTCATAAAACTGATGAGCCCCCTCGTTCGGCGGTTGGGACTGCCTTCACCACCGTCGTTACCCCAGTCAACATTAGCATGCCCAGCATCCATAATCATATCTCGGTAATCATATCGTGCCTCCTCCCTAACTTCAGTTTGACTAGCCGGGTTGGACGACAATACTATCGTTTCCCCGTGCTGCGTCCACCTTGTGTATCCACCCATAAAACCGTACCGACGAAGATGCCATTTTACTTCAATTCTTTTTCTCCAATGCAACAACTCACATCTACCGCACGGACACCTTATCTTATCAAAGTCAACATGTGCAGGATGCGCATAAGCGAAGTCGAGAATTTCGTCAACGCGATCCTCAAAATCGTCAGCATTCTTCCTTTTCATCCAACTTCGATCGACCGACATGACGACTGAATTATCGTACTGTATACCACCTTCAATTATGACCAATCATTAGGCAGGGTCGATGTAAATATAAATGCGTGAATATGACAACATGTCTCTATATTTTTCCTCCATTCCCTAATAGGTAGTGGTCCTATCCTATTCAGAAAAGCACATGTTTATAAAACAGTGAAGAACTCATGCTTAGTCCTATGTCTGCGAAAAATTTGGCAGCACCTCCCCGCATTTTCCAAGTACACGACATCGATTAGGTGTTTTAACATTCATCAAATCTTGCCTTGCAAGGTTTGACGATGTTAGAACACCAGATCTGTATGCACGTGGAGAAACACGCGAGAACGTGTACCAAATATCCACGACATAGAACACAAAGCATTAGTTGAAACACTGTTTTATAAACACGTAACTTTTTCAAATTGTCCAAACTGGACATCCAAAGGCTCATTACAAAGCATTACTTTGTAATGAGTACCTTTGAACGGGAACTAAGGGTTTTTATGCATGCATGCATTCAGAAATTGATAATATATGCAAGAATCTTTTCGAAATATCAAAACTGCAGAAAGATCGTTGCATATGTTACCAATTCCACTTTAAATAGAATTCGTTGGCAACGAGTTGAACCATCTCGTTGCCAATGGACTTCGCAAAACAACAACGAATATAAAGAATGCAGGGTTTATAAGCAACGAGTAATTGAACCATCTCTGGGCTAATTAGTGTTAATCAGGATTACCTTGGGCTAATTATAGCTAATTAGGATTGATTAGGAGCCATTAGGGTTATTTTGAGCTAATAGCTGGGTTTTATTGTGCGAAGTCATGTTGATTAGTCCTAATTAGGCTTAATTGGGTTATGTTAGGGCTAATTAGTGTTAATGAGGATTACCTTGGACTAATTAGGGCTAATTAGGGTGATTAGGGCTAATTAGGGTGATTAGGACTAATTACGGTTATTTTGAGCTAATTAGGGTTTAATTGTGCGGAGTAGTGTTGATTAGTCCTAATTAGGGCTAATTAGGCTTAATTACGACTAATTAGGTGCATAATCAGAGTTTAGTTAGGTTTTAGGGTTTAATTAATCTAATCATGGGTCTACAAGATATGAGTAACTATGGTTAATTAGGGTTTAATTTTGACTGATTGGTGTTAATTAGGGTCTATTTGGGGGTAATTACAGCTAATTTAATTTTCATTGGGTTCTTAGGGTTAATTAAAAACTAATTGTTTTTGTTAGAGCTAATTAGGATTAATTGGGTTCATTAGGGTTAATCGGGACTAATTAGGGCTAATTATATCCAGTGCTGGAGTCACGATGAGATTCTAAGGGGTGCTAAAAATGTCTCGTTAACCTAATTAACCTAAATTCAACAACCAACCATTCAACTAATTCACAGATATCTCAATCTAATTGGGTCTCATCCTCCGTCAACAATCTCAATTCTCAATACACAGTCAACAATCTCAATTCCCAATACCTTATATAGGGTGTCGATATGGTGTCCGACACCTCCGAACACGTCCAAAGACATTGATTTTTTTTAAATGCCAGACGCCGTGTTCATCACCCCTTGAAGAGGTGTCGGACACCCTTGAAGAGGTGTCCACAAGTATAAACCCAGAATGTGACATTTCAGTGTCGGTGTCAATCAGATGCGGTGTCCATGACCTACCGACACCTCGACACCTCATCGACACATCCAAAAACGTGTCGTACACCTCCAAAAATGTGTCGGATACCTCCGAACACGTGTCCGACACCTACCGACACGTGTCCAACACCTCCGGACACATCCGAAGTCATTGATTTATTATTTAAATGCCGGACACCATGTCCGTCACCCCTTGAAGAGGTGTCCGTCACCTCTTGAAGAGGCATCGGACACCCCTTAAAGAGGTGTCCGTCACCTCTTGAAGAGGCATCGGACACCCCTTAAAGAGGTGTTCACAAATATAAAGCCAAAATGTGACATTTTTCGGTGTCGATGTCGATGGGACGGGATGTCCGTGACCTACCAACACCTCGACACCTCATCGACATATTCGGACATGTGTCCGACACCTCTTAGCGGTGTTCGAAGACATTGATTTATTTTTTAATTTCCGGACACCGTGTCGGACACCCATTAAAGAGGTGCCGGACACCCATTGAAGAGGTGTCCACAAGTATAAAGCTAAAATATGTTATTTTGGTGCCAGCGCCGATCGGACACGGTGTCCGCGTCTATGCTACCTAACGGGGATCTCAATCCAATTGGGTCCCATCCTCCATCAACAATCTCAATTCTCAAATGCTCAATGCAATGAAAATTAATAAAAATCACATATTCAATTCAGTTGGATCCCATCCTCCGTCAACAATCTCAATTCTCAAATGCTCAATACAATAAAAATCACACATTTTGGGTCCCATCCTCCGTCAACAATCTCAATGTCTCAAATGCACAATTAACAATCTAAAATCATCAATTAACAACCTAAAATCATTAATTCATAATCTCAATTACTTTAAATGCACAGCTAATAACCTAAAATCATCAATTAACAACCTAAAATCATCGATCAATAATCATAATTCTCAAATGCACAATTAACAACCTAAAATTTTCAAACAAATGATCAATGTTCAGATGGAAAAAAAATTGTTCAAAATGCACATATCCGATGCGCTTGAATTATTTCAATTTGGGGTTCGATTCGATTAGGGCAATTAATTTAGGGTTCAATTACTTTAATTTAGGGTTCAATTAGGGGGTTCTAGTAGTTCAATTTAGGGTTCGGTTGAATTGGGACATTCAATTTAGGCTTCAATTAGGGGGTTCAATCAGTTTAATTTAGGATTCGATTGGATTAGGGCATTCAATTTATGGTTTAATTAAGGGTTCAATTAGTTTAATTTAGGGTTCGATTCGATTAGGGCATCCAATTTAGGGTTTAATTACTTCAATTTAGGGTTCAATTAGTTCAATTTAGGGGTCGGTGAATTGAGGTATTCAATTTAGGGTTTAATTAGGGGGTTCAAGAAGTTCAATTTAGGGTTCGGTGGGACTAGGGCATTCAATTTGGGGTTCAATTAGTTTAATTTAGGGTTCAATTTGATTAAAGCGTTCAATTTAGGGTTCAATTAGGGGGTTCTATTAGTTTAATTTAGGGTTCAATTAGGGGGTTCTATTAGTTTAATTTAGGGTTCGATTGGATTAGGGCATTCAATTTAAGGTTAAAAATACATACTATTTAGAAAATTGTAAACTTTTACTAAAAATTCTAACGTAATCCAAGGTATCTTACTGTAGAATTTCACGAGGCAATGACCAAAGTATGCTACCCAAATGCTCTCGCCTTTCACTACGCTAATTTGTATACACACGTATGCACACAGTTATTCACTACCACCCTCTGATTACTTAAGCACTCCCTCTCTTCTTATAGACACAAATAAGCAACCACATTCAATCCCACTTACACACTCAATACAACACAAACACCTTACACCAATGTACCATTCATTGTACACACACAACCGAACATATAACTCACACACACATAGCTGCCTCGACAACTCCTTGCACTCACGTAGTGCACACATTAACCGGCACACACAGCTCACTCTAACACTCTAACGCACCCACACAGAGCACACACTAAAGCATACACCTATGTTTTTTCTCAGTTGATTGCCTTTGTAGCACACTGCCTCACGGCGATGGGGGTTTTAAATGACATGTTTCAACTAAATTATTATTGCATTAACCTAATTGTATTAACCTAATTTCAACCCACCATTCAACTAAATCACATATCCGACATTGGAATTCAATTGGGTCTCATCCTCCGTCAACAATCTTAATTCTCCATACTTTCTAGTAATAGTAATATACAAATATGGGCATCAATTCCATCAGCAATTAAAAATAATTGAAATTGTAAGAAACATATCATAATTCCAGAAACAAAATTAGGGCAAGTTCCAATTCGGGCAAATTAGGGCAAATGGACATCAATCAGAACTGAAGAAAATTAGGGCAAATGGTGCTTAAACATGTATTAAAGCAAATTAGGGCAAATGGACATACAGAGAGGTGGTGCGGCGACGGCGGTGTTGGTGGTGCAGCGGCAATGGGGGGCCTTGGTGGTGCGGCAGTGGAGGGAATTGGTGGCATGGCATTGATGGCACGCAGATATAGAGGGGCACGACGTCCGGGGGGCGGTGATGTCACCGGAGGGGAGAACGCCGGTAAAAATATTTCCAGTGAGTGGGTGAGAGTGAGAGACAGAGAGAAACAGGGAGAGTGAAAAAAATGAAGAAGCTGTTTTATGTAAGGACTTTTAGCGACAAAAATTCTGTTGCTAAAAGTTCGTCACAGAAAGTCTTATTTTAAACACTTTCACCTACGGAAGTTTTAGTGACGGTAGTGTTCCGTCGCTAAATGTTTTTTAAAAACTCCTCGAATATTAGATATTTTTTAAAAACTTTTTAGCGATGGTACCACCGTCACTAATATTCTGTCGGTAAACTTTTGTCGGCAAAAAATATTACCAACGGTATTTTCCGTTGGTAAAGATTTTTGCCGACGGAAGTTGAAAGACGGTACAATCCGTCTCTGAAAGGTCTTTTAGCGACAAAATTCATTCCGTCGCTAAAAGTCCATCGCAAAAAATAGTTTTTCTTGTAGTGAATTATGTTACCCAAACTAGTAGCTTCTTGTGTCAGGCTAGTGGTGGAGAACCAAGTAAATTGTGGGTCTTAAAGGGATACTTAAATATCTACATACTAATAAAAGTATACATGTGTTTAGGGTACTTAAGGAAAAACATTAAAATTTTCTTACTTGGTTACCAAATTGGTTTGTGCATTTAAAGTTTAGTCTACATGTTTGGCATGTTACATGGAATTATATGAAAAGTATGACCAGGATAAAATCTCTTATAACATACTTGATGACATTTTTGTTGATATCTATACATGGTTATGTATGTCAGGTGAATGAGGAAAAAGTTAGTTGAGGGTGTTATTTGCCAGGGTTAGGAGTTATCCTGCCAGGGTTCTCGTTCTCGTTCGTGTCTCGATAGTACGTACTAGCTATGCGTACTACTTATCAAAAAGAATTATTGGCATGTCTATGATGATGCTGGACTTCTTCCATTGAACTCACTATATTAGATGGCTGCGATACAAAAAGTCTCTTGCACTTAGGCAAGGTTGGCTTCTGCTTAAGGGGCATATCTTCATATTGGTATTCTTGTACTTGTCTCACATTTGCCTTGAACTTGTTTATACTATTTATGGAAATCAAGTTAATATTTGGGTCTTACTTGTCATTCTCATATATGCTTTACAAGATTTCAAATCTTACTCAATATGATATTCTTGTTTTCAAGGCAAAGTATTAGAAATTTTTTGTAAGTAATACTCAATATATTAAGTTATTCTTAAATACTTATGTATCATCTATTTGAGTGAACTTCCATGTTTGTACTAACCATTCATAATATAATCACTTCATGTTAGGACTTAGAATCACCGGATACCCTACTGAGCCATCACGCTGGCCTATTTCTGATACCTTTTTCTTTTTCTAGGTTCAGAGTCGGGATATTTGCCAGAGGTTGAAGAGGATTACTTTGAGGAGAATCAGGAATATTACACTGGGTGAGCAGAGTTTTAGTTGTTTTTTCTTTTGTTTTGGAGTGTAGCACTTTTATAGGATAGAGGTAGTTTGTAATATAATGTTATGTTCAGTCCTTTTACTTATGGACGACTGTAAAGTTTAAGCCATAGTTCTGCTATTTATTTTGAGATTTGTAGTAAAGCTCTATTTACCCTTGAGGTACATATGTTAACCAGCCTGTTTAGCGTCATAACCCCTCCATCCAGGTAAAGCTAACCTCTCAAACCCATGATACTATATACCGTTGTTCCTAACCTATTCTGGCCGTACCCAAAGGCCCACTGGGGGTCCCATTTTGCATGACAAGTTTGCACAAGCAATAGTCAGTATTCAACGCTTCCAACTGGTCAAAACGTGCACGCTCACCAAGAAGCTCATCCTTGCACTTCTCATTTTCCACGTGACTTTGTCACCAAGAAGCTCATCCTTGCACGACTGCTCATAATGCTTCGACCGTGGCACTTTGCCCGTCGCCCGTTGACGCACCTTGGCGCTTACCGAAGGAAGTCAACCTTGGCCTTCCCCTTGGGGTCGGCCTTGGCCTTGGCCTCCCCCATGGTGTCAGCCTCGGCCTCCCCTTGGGGGTTAGCCTCGGCCTTCCCCAAGGGTTGGCCTTTGGCTTCCATACTTAGCATCTTCACTACTCTTCAAGGGCCCAAACGTCACTCCGCGATCCTCGTCGCCCAAAAGTCATTCCGCGACCCCCGTCGCCTGGAAATCACTCCGCGACCCCCTCGCTAGGAAGTCACTTCGCTACCCCTGTGGCCCCGATGTCACTCCGCGACCCCCGTTGCCCGTACATCACTCCGTGACCCCGTCGTCCGGACGTCACTTCGCGACCCCCATCGTCCATACGCACTCCGTCGTGCCCATGCGCCGCGCCACTAACACAGACGTGCCCCCAGCACCTTACTCACTTTGCCGCACCCATGTGCCGCGCCGTTGATACAGCTCTATCCAGAGGCTCTCTGTCATAATGTTGTGCCCCCGGGCACCATACACACTTCACCGCGCATGTGCGCCATCTCCATGACATGCCCAGTGCACCACACTCATTCACCACACCATGCCCCCTTCCATGGACGTAGAACATGCTTTGACCTACTCACTGGAGTGTGCAGCATCCTGCAGGGATAGGCGACTCCTCTGGGATACTATCTCTGGTAGGGAGCTCTTCAACTCCCCTTCTGGCAAGTAGAGGGCTCCTCCGGGATGCTATCTTGGCCGGTCGAGTAGACGGCTCCTCCGGTATGCTACCTTGACGCGCTCTGAGTGCTTCTGCACAAGGAGTCACCCGCGGGGATAGATGATTCCTCCGGGACACTATCTCTGCCAGGGAGCTTTTTAACTCCCCTTCCACAAGGTAGATGGCTCCTCCGGGATGCTACCTCTGCCAGTTGGGTAGACGGCTCATTTGGGATGCAAGCTTGACGTGCTCCGAGTGCTCCGGCAGAAGGACTCACTTGCGGGGATAGGCGACTCCTCCGGGACACTATCTCTGCCAGGGAGCTTTTTAACTCCCATTCTGCCAGGTAGACGGCTCTTCCGGGATGCTACCTCAGCCAGTCAGGTAGATGGCACCTCCGCGATGCTACCTTGACGCGCTCTGAGTGCTCCAGCAGAAGGACTCACCCGCAGGGATAGGCAACTCCTTCGGGACACTATCTCTGCCAGGGAGCTTTTTAACTCCCCTTTTGCCAGGTAGACGGCTCCTTCAGGATGCTACCTCGGCCTGCAAAATAGGTGACTCCTCCGGGACACTATCTCTGCCAGGGAGCTTTTCAACTCCCTTTCTGTCACATAGACGGCTCCTCCGAGATGTTACCTTGACACACTCTAAATGCTCCGGCACAAGGACTCACCCGCGGGATAGGCAACTCCTCCGAGACACTATCTGTGCCAGGGTGTCTTTATGACTGGCCTACGTGCTCTGGCATTGGGGGCTCGCATCGGCACCCCTAGGGACTATGACCCCGGGTCACTCTGAGACGGGAGCATGTCTTCAAAAGGCATCGTACCTAGTCCATCTGGCAGCTTGGCGTTGGGTCTTCCCCACCGCTGCCAGGCCTGTGGGACTCTGCAAGGGCTTGGATTGGTGGCTAGATCAAGGGGTTCTCTGGCCACACCGCCGTTGTGGGAGCCAGTCGTTCCAGACAGACAAAGCGACACTATACGGGGCAGGCCGGGTGAACATGTGATTCGACAGCAGTTCATGGAGCACTGGCAGTTGTGGACCCCTCGGTGATGTGTCACTCCCGGGGAGCACCACGTGTTGCGTGATGACATCATCATCTCAACCTCTATAAATAGAGTTCTTGAGAATTCATTTGGATGTTTTGGACATTTTTTGACAGTTGGACATTCTCAGAACATTTTCACTTTCTCACTCTAAAATCTTAGAGAGAAATATACAGGACCTTAACTCTGGACCTAAGCATCAAACTGTGACTGTCGTCATGTATTCAGCCCACGCCATCTCCCTCGCAGCACTGCCACCCTCAGGCTCTGTCTGGGAAGTCCTTGGTCTGTGCCCTTGCTCCACCCTTACTGTGTCCCACATCAACGCACTTGGCATCTGACTCGGACTGCATTCCTTGTGGCACCTCCACGTCGACTACGAATCCACTTTCCTTGGCATCAGCCACTTTGTCTTTCAGCTTTCTCCCTCACAAAAACTGACCTAGGCATCAAAGACCCTTTGTCGGACACCCTTTGCCGTGGTAATCACTGTCTTTCTCGTATTCAGCAGATTAAAAGGTCCTGCAGATTTCTTCCGCAACATTTTTTTTTGAGACTTTGGCGAAGCAGCATGATGGATGTTGTTATTTTTTGCTAAGATGGTTAGGTTCTTGGGTGTTGGTGGTAGATTTCTACGGATAGAATAACAAAAGGACGCATGAGTTGAAGATGTTTGCAGGGCGAGACGACGCGTTATAATTACTAACCTCATGCAGTTAAGTGTAATAGTACCGATCCTCATAAGTGATTAATGTGATATATAAGGAAAACACATTTATTGATGAAAACATTTTGAATTTTTAACTATACTCTTTCAAAATATATTAACTTCAAATTAAGAAAAAGAGCTAATGCCAAATCTGCGCCCTAAAGTATCACCCCAGTACAGCTTAACTACCCAACATTTTAAAAGTGCCAAATCAGTATCTAAGTCCTCAAAATTGAACTAAATAAGTCCGACGGCCAATGGATGCTCACATCCGTTAAAATGTCCAAAGTAAGATTGTATTTGTGAAAAAAGAAAGTCATACTCTCTCCCTCCTCATCATTCTTTAATTTAACGCATAGAGACATATACACACACATCAGTTATATCCACACACCCACACACCCACCCACCCACACACCCACATTCCCACACCCCCACCCCTATAAGTTTCTTAACACTGCTTTAATTCTAGATGGCTGTCTCACTAGAGTCGATCTTTTCCCTTCCGTCGATGCGATCCAAGATGATGACCAACTAGCCAGTTCTAAGAATGTGCCTCTCAAACCACCAATAGAACATTTATTTGCCTCATTTTCCCTTATCATGTTCCTCAAAATACCAAACTACTAGTCCTTGTAGACATCCATGGAAGTGGCTTCATATTCTACAGTGCAACATTTCAACCTTCGCATCAATCATGATGTTTTGAATGTATGGGGGCATGTGTATGTAAGTCTATATGTGTGTGTCTAACTGTGTCTGGGGTGCACGTGTGTGTAATTGCATGTATGTGTATGTGTGTGTCTAGTACTGCGTATGTGTGTGTGAGACTCTGTGTTGGGGGGGTTGCGTGTATGTGTGCGTGCATGTACATGGGTAATGCATATCTCTGTGCGTGTGTAAAAAAAGAGAAGAGAAAATGGGTTGGGGAAAGGAAACGAGAGAGCAACTTCCACCAGGACTGCTTTATAATTTTTTCATAATGACGATCTTGCCCTTGACTTTTTAATAGCATCCAACTTTTGTAAACAACAGGACTGATTTAGTTTTGAAATAGCACTTTAGGTACGGATTTGGTACATTTGAAAAAGTTGGATACTTAAATTATATTGGGGTGATACTTTAGGGCACATATTTGACATTAGCAGTAAGAAAAAAGGCAAATCAAAGTCGTTGTTGAAAGTTTATTACACGTACTGAATAAACGCTCTACCCCACTACAATTAAAAATTGTTCTTCATCTCTACTATTTCAACCAATCCACCCAAAATTCAACCATCAACGTTTTTAATCGTTTATATTACTCCTTCGCTCTCAATTTTTCGTAGGACAAAACTTATTTCTTTTACTTATCTTTTAGGTATTTATATGTATTTTCAATTGTAGCGTGCTAGCGACCCTAGTAACCTTAATAAACTCCCCATCCAATTCATAGAATGAAATTAACTTCTCTCTATGTGGTGGACGAACTCATCTAATCTTGAAACAATTGGAATCATGTGCTAACCATTATTCAATACCCATACTTCGACTACAGAGTTTACACCTTCCTGCTTAACTTGCCCTTTGCTCCCCAACAAATAAAGGTGTCAAACTCGAAGGGCTTGGGCCGGGCTCCCTCAAGAATATGAGGGGCCAACCTAGCCCAAAATTCTGGCCCAAGCTCGGCCCAAAAAAGTTGATTCTTTATTAAAAAATGCTCTATAATCTTTTTAATGTTGCAATAAACTAAGTTTATGATAAATTTGTTTATAGCCCTCTCCTTTAATCTAGGCTTAGGACTAGCTGCTTGTAAATAAACAGGCAAAATTACTTAATTTTTTAGTTATATGAAAAATTAATTGTTCAAAAAAAGGCGAAGCATGTTCATATATATATATATATATATATATTTACTTTAAATGTTTACTTTGTTTGGAAAATATCTACGGCGATAAATTAAACTATATTTTGACAAAAATTATATTCTGAAAATTTGAGAAAAGGAAAAGAAAAGAAAATTACGAAACCATCCGGAAGATCTTCAACATTGTCATTGTTGCTCTTCTTATCATTAATTGATATGTTTTGTTTTCGGTATTTAGCATCAAGATTTCTTCTAACAAATACATAGCTCGTGGTTCGGGCGTAAGACGACTCCTCCTATCATCTAACACCCTCTTGCATCCTAAAAAACACGACTCTGAAGCAACTGCAGAGGCTTGCACCGATAGTACATCATGGACAGTTTGAAATGACTTTCTCATCTAATGACATTGAAGAATAAATTTTAGTATTTGCATATAAACCTATTTTAATGAAAAGAGAAAAATGAAGAAGAACTTGTAAAAGTTTTTTCCACTCTTACTTGTTTTGCAACTACACTTTCAATACGCTTTAGATACTTTTCATAATGTATTTGACCATTTGACGATATAGTGCACACGCACGTCAGCCGATTTTCTTCAATTGTTATAAATGACGTACTCAAAGAAGTTGTAAGTGTCTGTCGCAGTTGAACCATAGCCCTTTATTTTTTTAATTATTTCTAAAATTGAATAATTTATGCAATGTAACTTGAACCAAGGATCCAAAACAGTGGCAATAGCAAAAATAACAGGCAGTTCCTCCTAATATTTATCAAATTTAATATCCATTTTTTCATTATCCACTAAATATTTTTACATATTTCTATCTATCTACAACTTGCACCATTTTAAGTATTTCTAGTATACAAAAAGAGGATGTGGAATAGTATGTACAAGACAATAGAAAGGTAGACGTGTTAAATACCTCCAGAATTTCAATAAGGTATGTAGCTAACTGCCACTCATGGGCGGTTGGCAAGCTTTGTGTGAACTTGGTTAGTAAGCAGTGAATATAAACTTTTTGTATACCATAACATGTAAAAGCATTTATTTATTGAGTTCTATCTGTGCTGGACATCTATAATAGATCTTTCACGAGGTAGATTATATTACGCGCATAAACCTTTAAATCCTCATATTCTCGGGCCCCAAGAATTAACAAACATAACCATACTCCTTAATTTGAAAAATAATTGGTCCTGCAGCAGCTAAACTATCCTAAACAACTAAATTAATTACATGGCAGACACATTGATCAATAAAAAGATTCGCATATAGATAGGTCTAAGATTCGCCTTTAACAATTTAGAGGCAGAATTATTATTGGAAGCATTATCAAAATTAATACTCATTATGTTGTCAGTTATATTAAAGGTGTTACATACTCAGATTATAGCATTTGCAACATGTGATCCATCATGTGAATATGGAAAGATTTCAAAAGCAATGATTCTCATGTGCATAACTTAATGAGAATCAATCCAATGTGCCGTCTCACAAGAATAATGTAACACTCCGATATTTTTAACGAATTAATAAATATTTTTTTTAATTTTCTATTTAGCAACGAATAATTTTTTTTAGCATCGATATTTTCAATTAGCAATTTTAGCAATGAAAAATATTAGTTAACACCGATATCTTAAGTAGCGACTTTTAGCGACAAATAGGAAAGTAGAGTCATGTAGCTAACCCATAAAAATTATTCTAGCACGTAAAATTTATCGTAAATATTTATTTGGACTTTTCTGTAATAATAGAAAGTTACGAGTGAGTTTATAAATGACTATTAGATTCTGAGGGGGGGGGGGGGTTGTTAATTTTTCAACCTAGTTTTGTGTGTGTGTGTGTATATATATATATATATATATAACTATGGGTTAGCTGACCCTAATTTTCCCCATACCTTATGGGAACGACAGAGGCAGAGAGAGGGATTGAAGAAAAGGGTTTCCGGCGATCCAAGCCACCTTTCTGGTAAGCTTTTTTAAGCCTCTCTCTATTTATTTTTGGATTACGATAGTAGGGAGGTCACTGTGAGAGGCATGGCTATGGGTGCGTTGAGAAGTCATAGCCATGGGGGCTGTGATTGGGTACTCGTGAGCTGTGGGTATAGGAGTAGGAGATAGGTGTTAGTATATGTGTGTTTTATGTGAGAGAAGGGCTGCAAGGCAGCCGTTTGGTGTTTGCTTGGTGTAGTGCGTGTGTGTAAGGGGCAAGGACCGCCGTGGGGTGAGGGTTCTCTGTGGGTTTTGTGGCTGTCGAAGAAGTGGGTATGGGGTTATGGGGTACTGCGTGAGTGAGTTGTGTGAAAATGCATGGGGTTTGCATAATGTGTGAGGTGTGAGTGCTGGTATGTATTTATATATATGTGTGTAGAGTAGAAGATGAATGATTATGTATATTTTGCATTAATAGAAGTACAGTGTGGGTTTTAGAGAGGAAAAAATAGCCACAACAGGGCTGTGGGTATGCGAGCTAGAGAGAGAGAGAGAGAGAGCATCCATTGGTTGCTGAGGAAAGAGTACTTTGGGCTTTTGGGTTTCTTGACAGTAATAGGGGCCAAAATGATAGGTATAATGCTACAGGAAAGGAGATGAAAAGTGCAGTCTTTGTTTGATAATCTTGTATTAAAAAAAAGAAAGAAATGGGAGGAGAAGAGACGGCAGTGGTGAAAGGAGATGAGTGCATATTTATGTTGTGCATGTGTGTGTGTATGATGTGTGGAAGGGTGTGGCTGTGTAGTGTGCTTAATTGGTATTAGTGTTTGTGTAAGAAGTGAGTGGAAGTGTGTGTTTGTGTGGGTGTATACAGGTGTGGGAGTGCGTGTTTGTGAGTGGCTTTGTGAATGTGTGTGATATGTAAGTGTATGGTGACTGAATGAGAAGAAGAAGTAGGCAAAAGAAAGAAACAAGCAGAAAGAGGGAGACCCACTTCCTCACGGCAGTGGGCATGGCAAAGGTTTATATATGCAGGGGGTGTGTTTTGGAGGTAAGAAGAGATGGGTCTGCATGTGCTGTTGGGTTTGAGTTGTGTTGTGAGCATGTTTGTGAGTTGTGTTTGTGAGCATGTGTGTGTTTGGGTTGTGTGGGTTGGCAAAAATGGTGGATTGTGTACAGGTTATGGGAGTGTGTGGGTGTGGAGAGGAAGTGCTGTGTGGTCATGTGTATTTGTGTGCGTGTAAGTGACTGAGTGAGGAAAGAAAAAAGGGAAAGGAAAGGGTGCATGTGTGTGTGTGTACGAGTGAGGAAAGAAAAGGGTGCATGTGTGTGTGTGTGTGTATACACACACACACATGCACCCTTTTCTTTCTCTTTTCTTTCCTCACTCAGTCACTTACACACACTCAAATACACATGAAGGCGGTGAAAATGAAGATGCATGAACGGTAACTTCTGGGTTTGGACAGAGGTGTGAGGGAGAAGAAAGGAAGTGTGTTTTGGGTACGCAATATGAAGGTATCAGATTAGCGTTAAGTATGGGCACACATTGAATAGCGTACATGTATCACTAGTAGGTGAAATTTTAAAGTATAATACGTTAGACCATATTAGAATTCCTGGGAAAATTTTATAATGTTTTGAAATCATGTGTATTTTTAATATTTTTGGCAAGTTCAGACTTATAAAATTCTTTTGAGCCTTTTGACTCACGAAAATGTTTTGGAAAAATTAGAGTATTGTTTTTATTGTACAAAGAAGTTCCGGATCAAGTTTGGTGATTTTTAGAGTTTATTTGCTATAGTTTCCTTATCACATTGGTTTTAGTAAAATGAATAATTAAAAAAATAGTTTTAATACCTTTTAATTTTTGATTTAAATTTCTATAATTTATATCTTTATATATTTATATATGTACATATATATATATATATATATATATATATATATATATATATATATATTTTAAAGCTGTTACAAAAATTATGGGACTTTATTTTTAGCTAGAAGCAATTTTGGCAATTTATGGATTTTTATTGCATTTAAAGAAATTACTTTAATTCAAAAATATTCAAAACAATTTAGAAAATTTATATTTTGACTTTTTATAATGTTTTAAGCTATAAAGTGTTTTATTGTAATTTATAATTAATTTAAAATATTTTTACGCATTAAGGAGTTTACGAGTTTTTCGGGTAGGAGGCGCGTTTTGAGTTTAGCGATTCCAGAGTTAGAAGTGAGTATGTGGTGGGTAGCTGATATTAGGTTTATAGTATTTCAGCATAGATTGTGTTCTAACAAATGGATTGCCAATCTAGATTTATTCAGAAAATATTTTTTAAAACTTTAGTGCTAATTATTTTTAAGCTACCTAATTTAATTTAATCGGGTAGGAGGCGCGTTTTGAGTTAAGCGATTCTAGAGTTATAAGTGAGTATGTGGTGGGTAACTGATATTAGGTTTATCGTATTTCAGCATAGACTGTGTTCTAACAAATGGATTGCCAATCTAGGTTTATTCAGAAAATACTTTTTAAAACTTTAGTGCTAATTATTTTTTAAGCTACCTAATTTAATTTAATCTTACTCTTAACCAAACCACGTGCAAGTTATTGAGAAAAGACAAAGTGGCTTCATAGTGGTTTGAAATATCAACAATAATGAGTCTCAACACTTGAAATCAAAAAATAATTTAATTCAAGGCTAATCCATTTTGACCGTTTAAAATGGGAAGGTTTGATCTAAGATAGATTATTTACTTAGAATATCAGTTTTGAAAAGTAGTTCTATAAAAGGTGCTGAAAAGGGGTCTACTAGAGTTGTCAAACGGGCCGGGCGGCCCGTGGGCTGGCCCGGCCCGGCCCGGTTCTGGCCCGGGCTGGCCCGGCCCGCCCCGTCCATGAACAGTAGCGGCCCAGCACAGCGGGCTTGGGGCCTGGGCCTGGACCAGGCCTCCAGTTTCTGCGAAAAAGCCCGGCCCGGCCCGGCCCGGAAACGGCCCGGGTTTGGCCCGGTCTGCGCCCGGTCTGGCCCGGTCTTGGCCCGGTCTGCGGCCCGGCGGGTCTGGCCCGGTCTGCGGCCCCACCACTTGTTTGAATTTTTTGTTTTTCCCCCCCTTTCTTCCACCCCTTTTCCAAAATTCCACTTTTACCCCCCAACAGCAATATAACGGCTAGTTTGGGGGGTATTTTAGTCTAACCTAATTTTTCAACTCCTTTACACTCTTACCCTCCCCAACAACTATAAACGGATAGTTTGTAGGGGTATTTTGGTCTTTTGTGAAGTTTCTAAAATCTATAAATTCACACCATTTCTCTCTAATTTTTCACACCAATCTTCTTACTCTCTCTTACCTAAACATTCTATATTTCTACAAGCTTTGCTACTATTTTCCTCTCCAATTACTACTCTTGCTAATTACTACTAGTATTTACTAATTAGTACTCTTGTTTATTAATTACTAGTCTTGCTAAATTCTTTTTAATTACTACTCTTGCTAATTACTACTAGTATTTACTAATTAGTACTCTTGTTTCTAATTACTAGTCTTGCTAAATTCTTTTTAATTACTACTCTTGCTAATTACTTAGTATTTACTAATTAGTACTCTTGTTTATTAATTACTAGTCTTGCTAAATTCTTTTTAATTACTAACTCTCTAATATTTGTTACTCGTTCATTCTTTTAATTGTTATTTCTTATTACTACTCTTATACTTGTGTATTTAGTTACTCTTACAAAGTTTAGCGTGAAATATGGCTGGATTATTGAAGAAAATGAGGCGTGGATCATCATCACGAAAAACATCATCATCATCGCAAGCACCACCACCAGCACAAGCGCCAGCGCCACGGCCATCACAAACACCAATCCAAGCACCAACACAACCATTCGTTCCTGGACGAATGAGTACAGGCTGTATGATAGATACCCAAGCCAATTGGGAGTTCAATCAAAACATTCCAGATTTTGAATACACGCCTGATGAAGACCCCCCGCATTATAGTCAAGGACGCAGCTCGGTTGGCGAAGCTACTACTCCGTGGCATAATCTCAACCCTATGCCTGGTCATGATGAAGAAGGGCCGAGCAATGCCTCCGGTAATGAGCCAGAAGTCCAAAAGGGGAAAAAAAAGAAAGCCGAGTGTTGGAATCATTTTGATGTAGTTATGGTGGACGGCATCCGAAAAGCTCGATGTAAGTACTGTGCTAAATTATTTTCGTCTGGTAGTGGTAATGGACATCTTAACAGGCATTACCCTCAGTGTGCACCTCGACAAGGCCACGTCGAACCTACCCAAACGCAGTTATCTTTTGACGGTAAGTTATTTGTTTATAATCAGCGAGAGCAAAGAGACGGTCTCGCTGAATTTGTTATTCATGATGAACAAGCCTTTTCTTTTGCCGATAATCCTAAGCACTCTAGATATATGAACACATACGTTCAACCTTTGTACAAAAAGGTTCATAGAAACACAACTAGATCCGATGCACTCCGACAGTACAATGCTGCTAAAGCACGCCTTATCGATTATTTCGATAAATTTGACGGTAAAGTTAGTCTTACTTCTGATATTTGGCAATCTCCTTTACTTTTGTTAGTTATTCTTGTGTGACCGCTCATTGGATTGATGCAGATTGGGTTATGCACAAGAGAATCATCGCTTTCGAGCTCTTCCTTTTCCGCATGATGGAATGAACATTGCTATTCTTATATTAAAAGCATGTACCACATTTAAAATTAAGGATAAGATTATGAGTGTTAGTTTTGATAATGCTTCTAACAATAAAGTTGCTGTTGATGCTTTAAAGGAGAGCTTCAACCTGTACTTAATGGTGAATTATTTCATGTTCGCTGTGTTTGTCACATTATTAATTTAATTGTTCAAGATGGTTTAGCTGCTGCAGGAGATATTCTTCTCAAAATGAGGGGTATGACAGCGTATGTTAATAGCTCGAGTCCGAGAACACAACAATTTAAAACGTTGTGTGTTCAATATAATATGCCTCGCAGGAGAGCAGTTACAGATGTGGTCCACAGGTGGAACTCTACATACCATATGCTTTTACACATTCTGGCATACCGAGAAGTCTATACGCATTTTCTACTAACCCAGTTCCCAGCCGGCTTGCCAACTCAAGAGGAATGGCAGATGGCCACATACCTAGCTGAATTTTTGGAGGTATTCTACACGTCTACCAATTTATTGTCTGGTACGTACTATCCCACCTCTCCTCTCGCTGTAATAGAAATTCTCAAGATGGCTACAATGTTAACAAAATGGAGATATATAGGACCCTTTAAGGAAATAGTAA
>JAVXUP010005311.1:0-20441 GCA_033070095.1 Escallonia herrerae | reverse complement strand
TCTAATCACAAGCAGCAAAAATAACCTAACCAAGATTATTCTTCTATATTCTCAAAAAAATTAATTTTCATATAATCTACAGATAAAGTTAGCCATCTTCCTTTCTGGTTAGGCCTATTTATGTCATTCACACTACAAGAAAAAGGGTCTTTAGCGACCACGCCTGGCGGTCGCTAAAGACCTTACGCGGTCGCTAAAGGGTTTTAGCGACCGCGTAAGGGCGGTCGCTATAGCCCAGGTCGCTAAATGTTAGCGACCGCATTTTAAGTTCGGTCGCTAACTTTAGCGACCGCGTTGACTATATTTAGCGACCGCTCTTAGCGGTTGCTAAATATTTATTAATTTAATAATTATGTTTTTTAATTATTTTTTATTAAATTATATTTATATTTAGCGACCGAATTAGCGACCGCGACCGGCGGTCGCTAAATAATTTAATTTTTTTAATTGTTTATTATTATTATTTTTAAAAATAATAAAAACTTTAGCGACCGCGTTGTTTAATTTAGTGACCGTATATTGCGGTCGCAAAAGCTGGATTTGCAAAAAAAAAATAAAATCAGGTTAGATAACCTGTCCAAAACCTGTCGCAAAACTAATATCAATTCGTATCCAGTCCAATCCAATCCAATCGATCCAAAAACCGATTTAACTTCTGTTGAAACGCTTTTGAATGAATGCGTTGAAAGCTTTCAACGCATTCATTCAAAACCGTTTTACCCCCTGTCCCGCATTCATTCAAACAGCTGCTCACATTCATCAAAGTATAGATAAACGTTAACATATGCATTAAAATAATAGAATTCATACAGTTAAGTACCGATGATCAATTCAAAATAAGAAAATAACATTCATGGCAGATGAACCTAACCAAACCCCTATCTAAATCACTCGTCGGTAGAACAACCAGCCCCGTCATCATCTTCTTCATTCCTCGATGATGAAGGCACGTTTGATCCAACAACATCTTCATCGCCCCAGGGGTCACCGGCACTAAGATCATCGGTATTGCCCTGCACAAAGCCATACAAATGATTCAACATCATATATCTAATCAAGATCACATATAGAGCTCAAAATACAGCAGGATATTGAGAAAATTTGTATTACATGTAGTTTGGGGTCCTTTATAATTACATAACTGTCACCGAGCATCATCCGCATGCGCGCATCAAACATTGTATTGAAGCACTCTGCCAACGTCGCAGCCATAGCCGTCGCATCTGCCCGAGGACCGGTACAACTCGTCTCGCCTGACGATGCTGGTCTGTCTGCTAACAACGCTCGAGCGGACTGACGAGGGTGGCCGAGTATACGGTCCTTCCTAGGACCCCCAGTCGCGTCTGACCACAACGAGATATCGTCCACCGTCTGGCCACCGTCTGGCTGGGAGTTGGCCTGAACTCTCTCTAAATAAACTCTGTATAAGAAAACAACAAAAATGTTAGAGAAATTCTATTGGCCACAATCGCAAAAAATGCAATAGGAATACAAAAGTATTGCTTAGTTACGTGCTCACCGCAAACTGCTCGGCGCTCTCAGACACCCACTTCCCATCACTATTCTGGTGTGTGCGCTCAAAATGGCGGAGCCTCGTAGGGGGCCTCCTGTCAGGGTCCTCCTCTGTCAACCTCAGCTCGTGCACGGCAAATGGACGGGAACCAGCACTGTGCTTCATCTTCTTCTCGCTTTGAGTCATCTCCGTGCCTCGCTCACTCAGCTTCGCCCAGTCTGGAGTACTCCAATGCGACACCAGGTGCCCCCACATGGTTCTGGAGAAGTACTCGGGATTGTGGTCTCTGGTCATAGATATATCTGTCGTACCCACCCGAGCTAGCGCCCACCTCCTCGCATTCAGCATCCATTTCTTGTAGTTCTCGGCACAATGCCACTCCCACTCCTGCCTCCCGAGTTCTCGCTCTCCGTCCGACTCAAATTTGAAATAGTCCTGAACATAATTCAACACAATTGAAAAACACAGTTAGCAAGAAAAATTCAGCGATAATGTACTTCTAAAACCGCAAAAGTAAAGCACATAAAAAATACTACGCTCCTTACCAAAAACTTCCCCCAAACAAGCTCTTTGTCTGATTCCGTCCACGACCCCCACGTCGCATAAGGCTGTGGGAGGTGAGCCTTGATAATAGGACCGATCTTGGTCCTAACACAATCCTCAACAAAACTAATTACAAGAAATCACAAAGATACATCAATCCCAATATAAGTGCATATTACAATAGAATTGAGCTTTGCAAATTAAAAACATACTAATTGTTTCGGACATGAGCAGTAACCCTCTGCTCCGGGGTGGCTGGAAGAGGTATTCCGCGGGTAATACCTCGCGATACAGATGAACTAGACGCTGCAGATGATGAAAAAGGAAATTATTATATTTATATATATTGCAAGTAATTGCTTTCAATCCGACACAAAACTAATATCGTCTCACCATGTTCTGAAGCAACTGATGACGATGACGGCTGCTCAGTAGTAGTCGCATCACCAATCCTAGGGAGGGGGGCTGACTGTGCCGAAGCAGCTCCGCGACGGCCACCTCCACGACCTCGGGGTGCACTGGATCTCGGCATATCTACAATGTAGTTTGCCCGAATAATAAACAACTTAAGTGCAGAACTAAGTATGCTAACAATGTGGCACTGCCGACTATAAAAGACAACCCAAATTAAATAGTCAACCGCCATCAATTAATAACTAATTCAATTTAAATAATAAACAGGCATGTCTAAAAGTACATTGACAAGAATTTTTTTACTCCAAACAGTCAATCACTATCACTAATAGACAACGGAACGTCTTCCTCCTCGTCGTCATCGTCGTCCCCTTCATCTTCATCGTCTTCTTCTTCGTCGTCAATGTCTTCCTCAGTATCGTCGTCATCGTCATCACCATCATCATCACGGAGGGCTTCGGCATCGACCTCTTCTTCAGCATGGCCTAAATCGCAAAGAGGCTCATCAACAACATCGTTATTCTCTTGAAGCGGTATCACTGTGGGAGCATCATCCTCTTGGTACATCTCAACGAACACATCATCATCAACAAAGCCTCTTTTGGTCTTGATAACAGTATGCCAATTTGGATCCTTCCTTGTCACACCCTTTGCATAGAAGACCTGCGTTGCCTGAGCTGCAAATACAAATGGTTCGTAGGATCCGAGCCTTGACCTCATATTAACGTCTACAATCCCATGTCGACTAACTCGAATACCAGCTATAATGTCAAACCATTTGCACCTGAACATTACCAGTCGATTACCGTTGCCATAATAGTCTAGTTCAACAACCTCCTCCAACTGCCCATAAAAATCACGTTCGCTATCATTATAACAGTCACCTTTGATCAAAACTCCACTGTTTTGGGTTTGTTTAGTAAGGTCAACTTCCATCGTGTTAAACCTAAACCCGTTGACAATGTACCCTTTATGACACGATACTAGTCTACTTGGGCCAGCAGCAAGCAACTTGAGACGGACATCAACTCCATCATAGACGGTCTACAACAACAAACAATTTGCACAGAGTATTAGCTTATCACATGCGGTCTATATTAGAAATGAACTGTAGGTTTTAAAACTTATGCGCTGTCGGAACCACTCAGGGAACGCGTTGTTTCGCATTTTTTCAAGTTGTCCATCTGATATCACAGGGTTTGCTAATAACACTTCCTCATCGTATTCACTGCATGTTATATGGCATTGTCGTTATATTATGTGAGTAAATACTATGAGAATGAAGGTATGTACGCAACTACTTACACTATGAATGGTGCAACTTCAGTGCAATTCATGAGAGCGTACAATGTTGCGGCAATATACTCCTCCTCGGATAGATATCGACTGCTACTTGCTCCAAGTGCACGACCAAGATGCTTGAATATGGAAAGACGCTCATCGAATTCTGTGTCGACACTATTGTCATTGCGACCAAGTCGATTCATCTTTGTATCAACATCAGTCTCAAAGTAAAGGGAACAGAAGTTGGTAAGCTCCTCAAGGATGTAAGCCTCTGCAATTGAACCTTCAACCCGAGCTTTGTTTCGCACCTTTTTCTTAAGGTCAAACATATACCTATGTAAGAAATAAGGATTGATTTCAGTAATCAACGCATGTGTGCAAGAATGAAATACAATTTAAAGATGGATGGGCGACATCACCTCTCAAATGGATACATCTATCGATACTGCACAGGTCCGCCCACTCTAGCCTCATATGCTAAGTGAATGGTCAAATGCTCCATCGAGTCAAAGAAGGACGGGGGAAAGATTTTCTCTAACTTGCACACTGTCTCAACAATGTTTTTCTCAAGAATCTTAACATCACTCTCTCGGAGCACCTTTGAGCACAAATCCCTGAAGAAATGACTAAGTTCAGTCAATGCTTCATTTACTGGTTTCGGCAAGAGGTCACGAAAGACAATTGGTATAAATCTTTCCATGAATACATGACAATCGTGACTCTTTAGACCATAAAACCGACAATCTGCAAGGTTGCAACAGCGTGATATATTAGATACATAGCTATTTGGCAGCTTCAACAATTTTACCCACTCGCACACCTATTATATTTGCTTTTTATCCAATGTATATACTGCTTTGGGCAAAATCAGCTTACCATTAACCATTCGTGGATGCAATTCACGCCGTATACCCATCACCTGCATATCTCTGCGTGCTTTTAAGTGATCCTTTGATTTGCCCTTGACATTAATGACTGTATTAAACACATTTTCGAAAACATTTTTCTCAATGTGCATAACATCGAGATTGTTGCGCAGAAGGAGGGTCGGCCAATAAGGTAGCTCCCAAAAGATGCACATTTTCTTCCAGTTGTGTTTTTTTCCAAAGCCAGGAAGTTTTAGACTAGCACCACACTTTCCAAATGGTACCGCATCCATGTCAAGGTCCTTTACGCTAAATACACTTCCTCGCCAGACAATCTGTCACGTGTTTCAAGGCGACGCTCCACAGTTTTATCAAACTTATCTTTTTGCCTTCGAAATGGGTGATTAGGTGGTAAGAATTGTCTGTGACAGCCCCAAAAGGAAGCCTTCCCCCCGTGCTTTAAGGTGAAAGCCTTACTCATTTCCATACAATAAGGACATGCCAACCTACCGTGTGTACTCCACCCACACAACATACCGTATGCAGGGAAGTCATTGATAGTCCACATGACTGCTGCCCTCAAGTTGAAGTTCTGTTTAAGATATGCATCAAATGCTGGGGCTCCAACTTCCCACAGATTTTTTAATTCATTGATCAACGGCCGCAAGTACACGTCTATATTTTTACCCGGGCTCGTAGGTCCAGGAATGAGTAATGATAAAAACATGAATTGTTTCTTCATACACATGTCCGGAGGAAGGTTATAGAGGACAATGATCACAGGCCACGTAGAGTAGGGTGTGCTAGAGTGCCCAAAAGGATTAAACCCATCGGTAGCGAGCCCAAGTCGCACATTTCGAACTTCTTCAGCAAAAGATGGGTGTCGATAATCAAATTCCTTCCATGCCTCTCCATCGGCAGGGTGTCTTAATAAATCAGGAACTTTGCTGCGGACGTGGCTATGCCATCTCATGTGCTCTGCCGTTTTAGAAGAGTAGTACAACCTTTGAAGCCTTGGTGTCAGTGGGAAGTACCGCAATATCTTCCATGCTATCTTTCTTTTATTCCCACTGGTTTGTTTATATCTTGCGTGGCCACAAACTGGACACTCGCTCAAGTCATTGTTCTCCTTCCAAAATAAGACACAATCATTATTGCAAGCATCTATCTTCTGGTACCCCAAACCAAGTTTCATCATCATTTGCTTAGCACTAGAGTACGTGTCAGGCAACATCTCATCCTCTGGCAACATTTCTTTATTAAGCTTCAAAAAAGCATCAAAACCCCTATCACTTAGACCATGCTCAGACTTTAAGTGTAGCATCCTTGTCACAGTAGATAACTTGGTGTGCTTTGTACTTCCATTCCATATTGGCTCCTCAGAGTCTTGTAACAATTTATAAAATTTTTGTGCGCTCGGGTTTGGCTCTTCTTCCACATTAGGGTTACCATCGTTAAAATAGTTATCCCAATTAATCCCACTAGGCCCAGCTTCCATTACCATATGTTGATACTAGGAATATCCCGGATCTCTAGGACTGTACTATCTGAACTCAGCGGTGACCTCAGTGGGCACCCTCAGAATTGGTTCCCCGTGCTGAGTCCAATTCGTATAGTTACTCATAAAACCTCTACGGAACAGATCAAAACTTACATCATCGGGGGATTTCCAACTTAACAGTTGACAATCATTGCACAGACATTTAATCGTGCCGTCATCCACAAACTCCCGTTGATTCAAAGCAAATAGAATAAACCCATTCACTCCCAGTCTAAACTCTTCTGATACCCCAATCCCACTTGGAGCAATCCTCCTTCGCATCCAACTTCTATCCACTGACATGATATATATCTCTCACTGCCTGGTAAACCTATACAAGTCGAGTTCAAAATTAACCTTCAATTTGAAAAATATATATTGAGTAGTCACTTACAAGTGAGTGTTAATCAGGGTTAAGTAGGGATGATTAGGGCTAAGTAGGGCATATTAGAGCTAAGTAGTGTTGATTAGTGCTAATCTAGGTAGCACAGACACGGACACTGTGTTCGACACCGACATCGACCGAGACATCGCAGAGAGGTGTCGGACACGTGTCCGAAGGTGCTGGTGAGGTGTCGGGGTGTCGGTAGTTGTCGGACACCATACCTAGACTCATATAAAGTGTCGGTACTGCGTAGGTGCTAATTAGGGCTAATCAGTGTCAATCACTGTTAATTAGGGATAATCAACGCTGATTAGTGCTATTTAGGCCTATTTAGGGCTGATTAGTGCTAATTAGGGCTATTTAGTGTCCGTCAGTGTTACTTAGGGCTAATCAGAGTTGATTAGCGCTAATTAGGGCTAGACTCATGTGTCGGGATGTCGGTAGTTGTCAGACACCATACCTAGACTCATGTGAAGTGTCGGTGCTTCATCATCAACAAAGCCTAATTAGGGCTAATTAGGACATATTAGAGTTGAGTAGTGATGATTAGTGCTAATCTAGGTAGCATGGACACGGACACTGTTGATTAGTGTTAAGTAGGGCTGATTAGTGCTAATTAGAGTTATTTAGTGTCCATTGGTGTTATTTAGGGGTAATCAGTGCAAATTAGTCCTAATTAGGGCTATTAGTGTTAATTGGAGCTGATTACTGCTAATTAGGGCTATTTAGTGTCTGTTAGTGTTAGTTAGGGCTAATTAGGGCTGATTATTGCTAATCATTTTCAATCATGGTCAATTAGAGATAATTAGGGCTGATTAGCCTAATTAGTCTTGACTAGTGCTAATTAGGAGTAATTAGGGGTAATCAGTGTTAAGTGGGGCTGATTAGCGTAATTATTGTCAATTAGCCCTAATCAGGGATAATTAGGGCTAATCAGCATAATCTGTGCTGATTAGTGCTAATCTTGGTAGCACTGACATGTACACTGCATCCGACACCGACATCGACCGGGACATTGCAGAGAGGTATCAGACACGTGTCCGAAGGTGCTGGTGAGGTGTCGGACACCATACCTAGACTCATATAAAGTGTCGGCGCTGTGTAGGTGCTAATTTCAACCCATCATTCAACTAAATCACATATCTGATCGCCTCAATCCAATTGGGTCCCATCCTCCATCAACAATCTCAAATGCTCAATGCATAATTAACAACCTAAAATTAAAAATCAAATAATCAATGCTCAAAAGGAAAAAAAAGCTGTTCAAAATGCACGTATCCGATATTTCAATCCAATTGGATCCCATCCTCCTTCAACAATCTCAATTCTCAAATGAACAAGTATGCTTTTAAAAACTATCAAACGAACAAGTATGCTTTTTAAAATCCTAAGACAACTAATCCAACATGCATTCCTATCTCAGTTGGATGAGTTCAATTTCAATGCATTTAAACATCACCACAACAACATAAGCCTAAATGGGGTTGCAGAAATAGAAAGCATGAAGCATCCAAGCACCAAATTGGTAGTAGAAATTAACTAATCAATATGAACTTGTTCTTACAGACGAGTAATGAAAGAGCACATGCAGCACATACAGACGAGTAATGAAAGAGATTCTGCATACCAGGCCGCTGAAGGGTAGATGTGTAGAGTGAGGAAATGCAGCTTTTAGGGCTCTGAAATAGGGTTAAAAGTGAAGAGGCGGAGCTGGGCCTGCGATCGACGACGGGGTCTCAGTGGGCCAGTGGTCACTGGGTGGCGCCGGTTAGCCGACATGCGGCGGCAAGGGCTAAGAGAGAGAGAGAGAGACGGACTTGAGAAAGAGAGACGAGCTGGGCCTGCGATCGACGACCGGGTCTCGGTGGGGCGATGGTCACTAGGTGGCGCCGGTGAGCCGACGTGCGGCGGTAAGGGCTGAGCTAGAGAGAGACAGGCTGAGAAAGAGAGAGACGCGATTTAGGGATTTTATTCAAAATATTTAGCTACCGCATACTCGGTCGCCAAATCAGTCGCTAATTTAGCGACGGTAGTGACAGTCGCAAATTTCGGTCGCTAAATCCAAGTTTTCGTTGACCATGAATATTTAACGACCGCAAAATAGAGCAGTCGCTAAATCGGTCGCTAAATATTAGTTTAGCGACCGCATGTCTTTGCAGTCGCAAAATGCAGTCGCAAAATGCGGTCGCTAAATCCCATGTTTCTTGTAGTGTCAAGTGTACTGAGTACTGACTCCCGCACTACGGCAGTTGTTACTGTAAAACTAAGCATAGATGGAATGGTAGATGGCGTTATGTCTCAACACGCAATCTCATACGCATCTTTTCTAACAACTTGAACCGGTATTTAATTACTAAAAGCCTTTAGTATCTGTACTTTGTTTTGAAAAAGATAGAGCAAAAGTTGGTCAAATTTGGATTTGAGCTTTCTGCATGACCCAATCTAGTACCTTGATCAGCATCTTTTTAACTGAATACTTTGATCTTCCTTCTTAGTTCAAGGGTTCATGTTCAAGATTAAAGTTTTCCTTCTAACTAGTGAAAAACTACGCTAACCTACAAATGCACCAACAATAGCTTATCAGAAGATCAACTTTTTGGCTACTTGGCAGGTTGTGTTTGAATTGGACATAAAACTCTACAGGCCATTTCTGTAGTATGGCCTTATTCCTTCCTTCAATCTCCTAAGGGATGTCCTAATACTCTAACCAGAATAAAATAAGTCAGATGGACTTCTCATACTCAATCATCAGCTTAGAGATCAATCAACATACTGTTACAAAATCGTTCTTGATAAATATGTATAGAACACGATAACTAAACAAGAGAACACAAGAGATATGAGAGAACTCAAATCCACTTTGCACAAGTCAGATTTACAATGCTCCATCATGTGTATCTCCCAATTATTTCCTACTCAAAGAAGGACTCTTCTCTCTTAACCTTAAACACAATACAAACAGCTTACATATACTAGAGATAAGCAATAATCTTCTCTATACAACCAATGTGTGACAAGATGTCTTATATACTAAGGGCCAAGTTGCAACCTTTTTTGAGTTATCGATGTAGGACATAAATACAAGACATATATCAATAATCTCCACTTTGGCTTGTATTAACAAACCAATCCATAAGAAAAGTGTAAAATGTTGCATCCCCCTTAAAGGTAGGAATGCACTCCACCTTGAACTCAGCAAAGAAAGAAGATGAATCAAGTTTAAGCAATGCTTGAACTTCTCTGTCGTGACAGTCTTCGCGAGCATATCAACTGCATAAGTCCTCAGCCCCATCTGCCGCTCATCATGATTTGACCCAGTAATCTTCTTACGCGCATCAGCCCCATCCTTGGACACCAACGAGATCATCCACTCCGATTAGCCTTCTTTACCCGCCATCACCTCCCAATTTGGATTGAGCGTATCGCTTAACTTCTCCATGAAGTCCATCCCAAGCACCACCCCAAGCTCATCCATGTCAATGATGTTGAAGTGGGCCTTTCCTGTCCATCCACAAATCCTCAAATCGACCTTCTTGACGACTCCCTTCATTAGTCACTCCTCGGCATTCATAGCCGTGAGCCAACTCCCATCCTTAGTTGGTTTTAGTCCAAGCCATTCAACAACCCTTGGACTCATGAAGTTATGGGTAGACCCGATATCTATAAGCACTTCTTGAGTCTTCCCAGCAAGGTTCACTATTATGTAGAGCAAGCCTCGTTTCTTCATGCTTTTCTTCCCCTTTGCAGCTTCTTCCTTTGACTTTTGCACGAATGCATTGACCATCCACAATGTCCCCATGTGTGCCTCCTCGTCCCTACTGAAAGAATCCCCATTACTTCTTTTGTGCTTCTCGAGGAACACAATCATCTTTCCCTTGTGTGGGCAATACCTCCCGTAACACGGACCTGCATAGTAGAAGCATCTTCCTCTAGGCCCCCCATGAGCCTTATGGTCACGAGAGTCACCCTGCTTGCAATTTCTCTCATGCTTCATCTTCCCTTTATGATGGCAGCGACGTCCCTCGTCCCCCACTTTGCTCATCATCAGTTGCCTTGGACGAGCCACTCTTCGACCTACCATCTCTCCCATCTTTGGCACGCTCGTGCCTTAGAAATCTCGGCCTCTCACCTTGCTTGAAGTCTTCCAGCCTCTCTACAATCGCCATGGTAAAAGCCAAGTCGTGAGGTTCTTTTTGCCGCAACTCTGTCACAACCCACTGCTGCAACCCATCAACGAAAGTGCATAGTCACTGTTTCTCGGACATCTCCGATATTTCGAGTATCAGAGCCAAGTACTTTTTCACATACTCGCGGATGCTTCCCTTCTGCTTCAGCAGTCAAAGGTTGATCATCGCCATATCTTTGGCGCTCTCCAGATAGAACTGCCTTTTTAGTTCATGCTTGAACTTCTCCCACGTTTTGACGTTGCACCCATCCATATAGCGACGCCTCTACCGTAAGGCAGTTGTATCTATAAGGCACATGACTGTTGTCTACACCTTCTCCTCCTCGTCATCGATGTCAAAGGCTTCAAAGTACCTCTCCATGTGCCAAAAGAAGTTATTCACATGCCTCGCCTCTCTCGCTCCATCGTACGATCTTGGGTCCGGCTGTAATATCATAAATTTCAGGAGCCGATTAAATAATCATCTGGGATCCAAAAAATAAACGGACGCTAATTTTGAGTAATACTCGGGTATTAGAAGCTTGTGGAAGCTTAAAAATTTTGGGGCAAAAATGTAATTTTTGAAAATTTGGGGCATTTTTGTAATTTTGGAAAATTTTGGGGGCGTAAATGTAATTGATGTTTTAAAATGGGTAGTGTATATTTTGGTGATATCTAATTAAACCAGTCATGATTACACTAATTTTGGGATTTACATGTAATTACATAGAATTTAAGGTTATTTTGTAATTATAGAAATTTTGGGGGCTCATGCAATTTTTGAAAATTTGTACTTAGTTGGCAAGATGATAGTCACCAAGTCCCTAGACATGACCACCTGGCATGGTGACTAAGGCAATGGAAATTATCTACTTGCTTAAAAAATAAGGAAAAGGAAGAAGGAGAAAATAAGAGGGAAATTCGGGAAAGAAAAGAAAAGAAAAGAAAAGAAAGGGAGAACAGTAACCAAACCAGAAGAACAGGAAAAACAGAGAAGAAGATGGGAAACAGGGCAGTCGTGGAGGAGGAAAAAATAGGGAAGAACATAGAGGATTTCCAAACACTTTTAACGGGTAAACCCTCCAAACTTCTCGTAAGCATGTTCTAGTGTGCGTTTGTGAAGTTTGTGTGCATTTTTCGTCACTGTGGAGCATGTGTTAGAACTGTAAACATAGCTGTCAAGCCATGTTACCGGGGGAAATATATATATATATATATATATATATATATATATATATATATATATATATATATATATATATATATATATATATATATATATATATATATTGCAATTTGGCAAGATCTAGCTCTAGCTATTTTTTATAAATTCATGAAAAACTGTCTAATTAAGTTTTCACTTTTAGCGACAGAAAAAAAAATTTGCAATGATACCAACCGCCACTAAGTGTGGCGGTTGGGGTTTTCTCCATTGTCCTTCATGTCCTTTTTATTATTATTATAATATATATATATATATGTGTCCTTTAAATGTCCTTTTTTTTATTATTATAATATATATATGTGTCCTTTTTTAAAAAATGGCAAATAATTCCCAACCGCATGTAGGGGTTGCGGTTGGGCATTAATGCCAACCGCAACTCCCACACGCGGTTGGGCATTATGCCCATTTCTCGCGATATTTTGGTGAATTTCTCGTGCCATTTTGGTCCTTTTTGGTCTTTTTTGTCCTTTTTTCCGTCCACGTGGCCAACCGCTGCTCTTGCATGCGGTTCGGTGGGAAAATTGTTATTTTTCCACCGGTAGA
The DNA here is from genome assembly GCA_033070095.1 of Escallonia herrerae. Lineage (NCBI taxonomy): Eukaryota > Viridiplantae > Streptophyta > Magnoliopsida > Escalloniales > Escalloniaceae > Escallonia > Escallonia herrerae. The sequence goes on along the minus strand of JAVXUP010005311.1, from coordinate 7,963 downwards.
TGTGGATCGGCCCTATATATATATATATATATATATATATATATATATATATATATATATATATATATATATATATATATATATATATAGTGCCGATGATGATTTATGCCTAAATTATTGTTTTTCACGTGTTAATGTCTTTGTATATAATCTATATGAAGTCAGATATGGATAGGATACGGGCTATTCGTGGCCGGGCTGGACGCCGAGCTGCTTCCTCCCCGGTTAGTCCCACCTCGTCATTGCCTACTGATGACGAGGCACAGAGTGATCGCGGACAGCCATCGGGGGCCCAGCCCCAGCCGTCACCGTCACCGTCGCCCCAGCCCTAGCCATCGCCGTCGCCCCAGCCCCAGCTCGAGCCGTCGCCCCAGCCCGACGCAGATTCATCCCACACGCGCGTGCATTCTCCATCTTCCGTGGGTTCTACCTCAGGTATAGTTGATAACGGTGTTTCGTACATTTTCGCTAGCCTTATATTTGAACTGTATTAATGTCTGTGTTTTGTAGGATCTCGACGAGGCCGTGGTCCGACACGCGGGGTACGCATCGACCCCCAGCGTAAACAGAGAGTTACGCTCACGCAGGAGGGCCTGTAAGTACTAAAAATATCACCTCATGCCTTATTTTAAAATTTTGGGGTGTTAATTTATATTTGAACTGTATTAATTAATTTAATTACTTCTTTGGCAGGATCCTGGAGAATATGGCGAGGACGAAGATCGGCGTTCTTGTGAAGGGCCGATTCTTCGAGCCACGCCTGTACTGGAAGGACTGGGATGCCGCTGCGAGGGAGGCCCTATGGGAGGAGTGGCTGGTACGGTGAAGTATTTTTTTCAGCGTTAGTAAATGTTAAATTACAGTTTGTTTTATGTTGTTAATTTGTGTTATTGAATGCCTTACAGGAGGGGTTCACGTTTGACACGCCTCAGCAGCAGGTACTGGGGCAGCAGGCTTTCTTTGCCTACATCGGCAAGAATTACCGCCGATGGCTCCACGATGCACGGGACCGGGCGAAGAAGGCGCTGCCCGCGGGTGCCCCGATGACGGACATGGCGAGATATCCCCCACATTGGATATCTCACCGTGTATGGGGGGAGATGATAGATCGGTGGGCTGCGGATCCAGGTTGGGACGCCAAGAGTAAGAGCGGGACTGAGAACAGACAGAACAAAGATCCGACGCACACGGGGGGGTCGGTGCCACACGACATCGTCCGACACAAGAACGCGGTCGAGCACCCGGATCTGGAGGACGATGAGGTCGTAGCTCTGACGTATAATCAGACGCACGTGCGGAAGAAGGACAAGGACGAGACGCACCGGGCGGGCGACTATATTTCAGATATTGCCCGGCGGATCGATGTGAGTCAATTTATTTAAGTTAATGTTTTTTCTTTCTATCCTCAATGTCTGTTTCGTTAATTAATGCCCTAACATATCGTTAAACCACTATTTTTGCAGGCCTCGTATGAACAGCTAAGGGGGTCCGAGCAGCAGTCCGGACAGCCATCAGCGTCGGCTGCGAGTACTGGGGGGTTGAAGCGATGGCTGGATACGCCGGAGGTCGTGAATCGGCCGAAAGGCCGCATACGCGGCCTGCCTAGCACGACTGCTCGTGCCGTGATAGGAGCGTCCTCACCCCCTGCTGCCCCTCCACAGACACCGGCTCCTCGGCCTCAGTTGGACGACGAGGAGATCCAGCGCATTGCTACAGTGGTGTGCCGGATGATCAGGGAGCAGGGCACTGTTGGACAGGCCGCCCCGGCCCCGGATCAGCAGGATCCAGATCCGGGACTCGGGAACCCCTGATGAGCCCCTTCCCGTGCCCGTTCCTAGCTCCCCCCCCCCGTGCCCGGCTTGTACTCTTCTCCCCTCTCCTAACCGGCTATATCCGGTTCCCGGCTTGTACATATATGAATTTTTTATTATAAATATTTTTTATAATTGATTATATATATTTCTTTCTGTATTGATTATTGCGCGTTGTTGTTGAGATTTGAAAATTGTATTACAGGTCTGGGTAATTGAAAAATAAAAAAAATTTCAAAAAAAAATTGACTTTTGCGACGGAATTAATCCGTCGCCAAAAAATATAATTCGCGACGGAATATCCGTCGCTAATTAAAAATAAATCCGTCGGTAAAAATGACATATTTAGCGACGGATTTAAAAATTCCGTCGCTAAACTATTAGTGACGGGCTTTTATACGAGGGATATTTAGCGACGGTAAATCCGTCGCTAATTATTTTAGCGACGGATTTTTGGCTTTTAGCGACGGATTACCCCGTCGCTAAAACCCTGTTTTCTTGTAGTATAAGTAACCTCGTTGGGCTAGTGGGAAGCTAAGGGGGAGAAACTATGGTTGGGCAGTGGGTTTGATGAAGTTGCAGGTTACGTTATGTGTTCATGGCTGGATAGTGAGGCTTTGTGTGAGATTTGGGTATTTGATTATGTTAGTGTATATGTTTTGACAAGGCAGTGAGTATTTTAGGGTTTAAATAGTGGGGGTAATGAATCCGTGTGAGAGTATGAATAGTGTGTGTGAAAATGTGTGCAGCAGTGAGGAAGATGAGAGGTGTGTGTGCATACGGTGTTATAGTGTGTGTGTGTGTGTGTGTGTGTGTGTGTGTGAATCTAAATAGTGTGTGTAATTGTCACTAAAAACATAAATTAGTTAGGCAGCTTTTTCACTAATTTTTATAAATAGTTAGGGCCAAAATTAGACAAAGTCCAAATCTGTAACCCCCAACATTTTTACAAGATGTACGCTCTGGAATTTGTTGGGAATTGTCAGTGTCCGTGAAGAGTGCTAAATTAGGGTACCAATTAGGGAACTTTCCAAATTTATTTAACCTGGTAAACCAAGTTATTTTTGTTTGAAATTTTTATAGAAACCATATTTTATAGATATGATTCATCATCTAAAATTCCAGGCCATTCCAAGACCGATAGGTATTTTTCGCAAAACTGGCCTTTTAGCGCTCGGTCCGAACACCGGTTCAGGATTTTTCTGGCAAAAATTTTCTAAAAGAGTTTTTAGTACATAAATGATATCAGGATACTTAGAATAGCAGTTTAAGATATTTTTGAGATTTTCCCGGTACCGAAAACCCCAGGAGTGTTTTGGTAATTTATCACCCCGAAGGGGTATTTTAGTAATATTACCTATAAGAGGTATTTGGAAGTAAATTTACATACAATAAGATTATTTTAATGACTTTGCTTATGAAAAAGTCATTTTTGAGAATTAAAGTGTAACGGGGGTACTTTGGTAATTTGCCACCCCGAAGGATATTTTGGTAATTTGACCTAAGAAAGGTATTTTTACATAAATTTACATATGGAAAGTTTATTTTAGTGATTCTACTTATGGGTAGACCGTTTGGGTGATTTAAGTCCGAGAGGGGCATTTTGGTAATTTTACACCCTAGGGGCGTTTCAGTAATTTTACATACCCGGTGAGGGGAGGTTCATTTTGGGAGCATGTGTGAGTTCGTATTAAGTTATACTTTTGTTCTGTAGGCTGTATTCTAATGGTTCGATTATTCCGTTTAGGTTAAAGCTAAAGACTTCCGGTTAGGATAATTTAGCTGCGGATCCAGGTAAGGGATTTTATCTGAACCTTGGGTAAGGACTTTCGTCCGAACCCTTATTTTGATAACTCGTACTCGTAAGTACTCATTTGATTTACTTATGGCTAATGCCGAACTCTGAATTTGGTATGATATCAGCATGTTCTTGTCCAGAAAACCCTAATATTGAACCTGAATCGATTATTTGGAAATCTTGTGATGCTCGCCTATTATTGTGTGCTGAGCAGATTTGACAATTGTCTGTATCCGTTCTTTCAGATTGTTGTGCTTAAAACTCGATAATTATTCGTAATCATTTTGTTGTTTATTTGTGATTTTTCTTCTGAAAATTCTGATTTCTTCTGAAAATTCTGAATGCTGACTTGTGTCAGTATGATTATTGTTATTGGAATCTGAATTGATCTCTGTGATTGAGCTTATGTTAATGCTCATTGATATTGTTAATTTTTCTGTGTTGACCTGGGTTATCTGTTCTGTTCTGAGGCGGGCGTTATAAGGCTGGTCTGAATCCTGCATGGAATGCAGGCTAGTACCTAAATGGACTAGTAATTATTTTGGTACATCATGCATGTGTACATTCTGTTAGCGTGCCGGAATGGCATTGCAATCGCCCAGGATCAACGTTGATTTTTTATTTTATCTGCTCTGTACACTGCCGTGACTATTACGGAAATGTCTGAAAAGTATTATCTGAACTGATTTGTGCTTCTGCTGAAATCTTTTGAAAACCTTCATTGTATTTGGAAATGATGACTCTAGAAATGATCTATTATCGATTGTTTTTTTTGGAAGTCATTGAGTTTTTGACCATCTGAAGTATTCTGGAAATTTTTGTCGGTTGGATTCTTGGAATCATTTTGTAATCCTGTTGGTAGTCCTTGTGCGACCTTACTGAGCTCTCAAAAGCTCACCCTTCGTTTGATTCTTTTCTACAGGTTTTGATCATCAGTAGATTGCTCGGGAATGGGGTTTAGAGTGCAGATTCCGATGAGCCCATCACCACTGGGTAGTACGACCCCTGCGGGGGTCGGTACGCATAATTTGTTCTTAGGAAATTTAAATTGCGAATAACCTAAGCTGTAATAGTTTAAGCTAAGCAATTATGATCCAGTATCTTAAGAAATCTGAGTTGATGTTGAGTTAGATGATTTGGAATATGTGTTAGTGAACAGGTCTGACAGGTTTGATGTGATCCGGTAGGTTAACGACCCGGGAGTTCGGGGCGGCGGAGCTCCGGATTTTCGGGGGCGTTATAGTTGGTATCAGAGCAGTTCGGTCTTGTGGTATTAGAAGTATAGGCATATGAATCTGTAGGCATGGAACCACAGGGTGTAGGTAACATGATTCTGTGGAATTGTATTCTGGTTAACGAGAGCGGGGTAGGATGATGGTAGCGCTAAAAAGTTTGCCTTGACTGGTCAATGTGTTGTTCTTTAGACCCCTGTTGGTATAACATTGATAACTGTTTATTGTATCCGTACGGTTCGTATTTGAAGCTCTGGCAGTGGAGATAGTACGGAGGGCCTGGGGTCCTCGATAGATGAGGTTCCAACAGACGGTATAAGATGGAACAGGGAAATTCCTAGTATTAGAAAGACTTGACCAGACAATCTTTTGATTGGAAAATATATCGTATGGGTTTTATGATTGAAGAGAGGCAACCCTACTCCATAGGGGGAAACAGTAGTACCCTAGAACATATGGTTGCGATTCTGAACAATATGAACTCGATTATGATTTTAATGACATAAAATTTGGCCAACCAGCCGAAGGAGTCCTCAATTCACTTTAACTACAACCATAACCTCGAGATGAGGGTATCGTGGGTGATCTTAACAGATGAAATCACTAGCTACAGGGAGTTATTGAACCCTATAGATACAACGAATTGGATTAGCAAAATGGAGAAAAATTTTGAGCAACTGATCGTATAAATTTTGAGCAACTTTGAGTGAAGTGACGAAAGATTTAATTTGTTGGATACAAATTGAGAGAAGAGCTCGACAAGGGGTGGAAAGAGTATCGAAGAATCTGACTTATCAGAAATTGATTTATGTTATTTGAGAACCTTTTAGAGAATTATTTTCAATCGGTATTTTGCGAGACTTCGTGAACAGATATGATGGAATTGTTAATGTGAGATAACAGATTAAGAGTCAATAAACAAGGTTGAGGTGAGATCTCATGATTGGTTAGATTCGTAGTAAGAATGTTATTGCTGGAGGCACATAATTGTCGAAGTCTGAGTGGAGCCTTAGGCCTGGACTGAGAGATAGAAAGCTCCAGCTCGATCGACGAGTGAAATGAAATGTCTTTATTTGACTTATGTTTTGGAACAGTCTAAGTCTGACAATTGAGGAAGACATAAGTAAACACAGGACGGATAGAAGAGATATAAGTGAGAATTTCCTCCGAACGGATTTGTATGAGCTGACGGTCGTCAGCAAAAGTTTTTACAGTCGACACAATACGGTGCCCTAGGTTAAAGGTTGGGACAAAAATAAGAGATTCAGGCCCACTTCGGTTCGGTGGTATTGAGATCTGGATAGAATTTTGAAATTTGATCAAGGCATGATATGAAATTTTAGGGAGCGCGGGATGAAGGCGCTCAATCAGCTCAGAGTACTAGAGTTGAACCATAGCAGAGTTCTAAAGTTTGACCTACACAGAATATTGGTCAGGGTGACGAGTCAGCTTTCAACCACACATGTGGTAAATGCAAGAGAAGTCAAGGTGATGAATATGCTATAAAGTGATCGGATGATGTGTTAAGCAAGGCAATGTGAGACATTAAGTTCGAAACTGTTTGCTTGTGAGAAATAATCTGTTGATACCCATAGCTAGTGTAACGAAGAGAACAAGGTCAGTATGGCTGAGGCCCAGAATATCAGTTAGAATTCGTGTAATGTCTGCTTAGGATGATGTTATATCTGATGACGTAATGCCAGGTACACTATATGGTAATCCATTAGATTTCCATATATGGTTTGATTATGGACTGTCAAGTACCTTTGTATTCTCTACCTTCGCATAGTGATTGAAGGTGAAACTTATCTGTTAGAAACTGATCTTGTGATAGGTACTCCATCAGAGAATCCTTTGACTACTTCTACGGTTCTCTGTAACTTTACTATCCACCTAAGGGATAGAGATTTTTCTGTGGATCTCATGATATTTATTGTTCGAGGTTTGACATCGTGCGAGACATGAATTGATTACACTCTAATCATGTATTTGTAAGTTGTTAGAGAAAAGCCTAGTCGAAGTTAAGTTTGTGATTTGATCTATGAGTAGGAATAGTGTTTTGAAAAATGACTGGTGTTAAGACCAAAAATTTTGGTTTAAGGGGACAAGAAGGGATTTGAAATTTTACTCTGTCATCTGATTCATTCTTTTGCATATTGAATTCAAGGATGACTTAATTAAATGTCAGCTTACGCTGAGACGTCAGAAAAGATGTCATTCATGCTGGTTCGTCTTATTCCTTTTCGAGATATTTATCTATCCGTTTGAACCTACTTGGACTTGATGAGGTAGTATCTGACCCACTGTCCATGGGAAAGTTATGAATCTTATTAAGGACCAATAACTCCTTCTGATTCTGATTACTCCGAGTCATTGGGTTGACTTTGCTTTTGTCAGACCGATATCATTGTTTCTGTGTCCGTCGTTTCTTCTGGAATGTCACATAATTCTGTTGTGAACTCCGAGAGCTAATATGCATAATTTCTGTTAAAGATTTTTGTATTTTGATTTCCTGATTGCGATTATTACTATCAATATTTGCATAGTTTTCCTTACCTGGACATGAGGTTAGATAAATTCCTAAACCTCAGATAATCTTCGAGAGAATAGACTCTGGGAATGTTGATTAGGTTTGGATAAGTTATTCGATGATTTGGTATAAGATGAAAATTTGTCTAAACCTGAGATAACAAACTGCTGGTTATTTGCTTTTGGAACCGGAAGATTTTTATTAGATTAACTGAAACAAATGATTGAAGGATAAGGCTATAAGATTTTTGTAATTAATGTGATTGTGAATAAGAAGTGATGTGATGATTTAGAGCTTTAAACTTTAGTGAAAGTGCAAGACAAGTGAATCAAAATCATGTTTCGCATTGTGTTAAGAGAACACATTTCTCTATAATGACTCCGGTAACAGTTTGGACCTATTTGATTCAAGGTACCAGAGTGTGCAACGAACTCATAATACCTATAGTTTTTGTCATTTTATGACATGTACGCAGAATCGTAAGTATGTAATACATAGCTATGTTAAGATAACATGTCTTTTGGTGATAAACTTGACAGTAATTTGGACTCGTTGTTTTGAGGTATTAGAGTGTGCAGTGAAAGCCTAGTGG
>JAVXUP010005310.1:0-20442 GCA_033070095.1 Escallonia herrerae | reverse complement strand
AATTTATAAAAAATAGCTAGAGCTAGATTTTGCCAAAATGCAAAAAAGAGACCCTAGTTATTCTTAAAGGATCTGTCTCAGGTTAAAATTTCAGATTTTTCCAAAGACTGGAAAGGGGTTAACTGATACGGGGAACCTTGTAACTCTGCAGTGTATTTTAAAATATCAAGCTAGCGCGATTTCGCGCGAAACTTTTATGAGAATCCTAGGATGTTGGGAAGTTCCATTCCCCAGGAATTCGGGCCATTCCGAAGCCGTTACCTATTTTTTTGGCCGAACGGCCCTTTAAGCGCTTGATCCGGACACCGGTTCGCGATTTTTGGGCGAAACCTCCGTAAAATACTTTTTATGTCAAGAATGAATTCAGGAAGCCTCAAGTAGCATTTCGAAGCACTTTTGATATTTTTCGATGCCAGGGGGCATTTCGGTAATTCGCCGCCCCGAGAGGGGTATTTCGGTAATTTTACAGTGCTAAGTTTTTCGACGGACTTTTTAGTCCAGAAATGTAATTACAAAACCTGAAATGTTGTTTTGAAGCTGACGTGGCGCGCGTAGGGGTGTTTTGGTAATTTTCCCGCGCCAAGGGGTGTTTTGGTAATTTTCCCGTGCCAAGTTTTTCAAACGACTTTTTAGTCCAGAAATGTAAGTAAACCACCTGAAATGTTGTTTTGAAGCTGGTTCGGGGGCGTTGGGGTGATAGTGAACGCTCAGGGGCATTTCGGTAATTTGCCGCTGATCGGGGGCTATTTTGCTAGGAAGGATCCAGCTTAAAATTCATACCTTAAAATAACTTTTAGTTCAGTGGGAACTAGCGTAATTAAACGTTCGGAGTGGTGGGAATTGAGGATTTGTTTTAATACATTGAAATAATGACTATTGCTAATGTGTTGGTAAGCTAGGTTAAAGATCCAGTTATAGTTTTGGAATGTAAATATTATGGATATTATGGACGCTAAGTTGGTTTATAATTATATTTTGTTCTTAAAGGTATGAATTTCAGCTCTGGACCTCATGATACATCAATCCTATACGATGACGATGACCACGTCGCGAGGCACGTATTTGACGGTGTCGATAGGGGTGTTTTGGAAACAATTCAAAGCACAAGGCACCTTGAAGAGTGGGTACTAAACGAGGAACAAATACAGCTATTACACCGTCAAAATTTAACCCTGTTCACCGATTGCGGGAAATGGTCTCGACACGACGATTGCCTTATATCCGCTCTAGTTGAACGATGGAGGAGCGAGACGAACTCATTTCACTTCCGGTTTGGTGAAATGACTGTTACGTTAGAGGACGTCGGATTTATACTTGGAATCCCATGTCACGGCAGACCCGTTACTTTGAACGTGCCGTCTGCATCCATAGCGAATATGGCTATGCAGTATTTTCCGGGAATTCCAAGGGCAGCGCTTACAACAAACGGCGTCAAGCTTAAATGGCTGAGAGAGCAGTACGGCGTGCTACCGGATGAATACACTCCTCAAGATTTCGTGACGTATACGAAGGCATTCCTTCTGTATATTATTGGAGCTATATTACTTCCGACGCATTCGAAAAACACGGTGCATCCGAAGTATATGGTGTTCTTGGAGGATCTTGAGGAGGTATACTCCTATTCGTGGGGTTCAGCTGTCCTTGCGCACCTATATCGAGCACTGCATAAGGCTACGAGAAACGGTGCCAAGTCCATTGCCGCCTGCCTGACTCTATTACAGGTATGAGCATTTATTTTCTTGGTAGGATCCTTAGTCAATATATTCGGGATTAATTACTAATTCCATATAATGTTTGCATTCACAGGTTTGGTCTTACGAGAGGCTACCCATGGGTCGTCCACAACCGTTGGTAGATTCCGATGAGACGTGGCCTAGGGTGTGGGCCTGGGGGCCTACGACCAACCGGAGGAGGAGACGGGTAGACCCTCACCACCATCTAAAGTTCTATCGGGGGGAACTAGAGATACTAGATGCATCCCAGGTGACGTGGCAGCCATATGGCAAGGTGATGCATCTGTTGGATGAGTGGTGTTGGCAACTTCCGGTGTCGTACGTGCTGGCAGGTTTGGTTCGGGTGCCGCTCATTCACTTCGAAGAATGTGAGTTTCAGATGCCCGATCGAGCTATGAAGCAAGCTGGCTGTCCACAAGGGATACCAAAACCCGCTGTAGACATGCGGCCATACAGGGGTGGTCGAGGGCCGAACTTCGAGGTGGCTGATGCCTTGATTTTGTTGGGTGACGAGGTGCACCAGTGGAATACCTGGCAGGAAACGTATGATAGCCTTGTATCGCTGAAGCACGACGGCATTAGTACTGAGGAATACTTACAGTGGTTTCTCAGGGTGACGCGCACGAGGGTGAATCGCCCTTCCCAGGTGAAGAAGACATCGTACGCGCCACGTGAGGTCTATGACCAGTTCTGGGCATTGGCCATTGTAAGTCATGCTAGTGTTGTTTGATAATTTATTTGCGCACCTTATCGACCATTTGTCAAATATGATTAGCCATATTTTCTATGCATGTTTTTTAGGTTGACCAGGGCATTGAGGTGTTCAAGCAGCTGGAGTCGTTTGACTGGTTTGTCGCGCAGGCTCCTGACAATCTCAAGAGGTCCATTGAGAAGTACAAGACTGAAGTTCAAAACTTTAGTCTTGCGTACCGGGGTTACGAAGGGGAGCCGTCTAGTCGCCCTCGTCCTGAAGCGTACGACTATCAGCCCCAGAGTCAGGTGTGGGAGTCGTCTGGTCGCCCTCTTCCTGACGCGTACAACTATCAGCCCCAGAGTCAGGTGTGGGAGCCGTCTGGTCGCCCTCCTCCTGACGCGTACGACTATCAGCCCCAGAGTCAGGTATGGGAGCCATATAGTCGCTTGCCTCCAAACGCATACGACTCTCAGTGCCAGAGTCAGGTTCCCCAAGTAGGAATCCAGGCCTCGCGCCCAAGCTTTCGGTCGGACAAAGGACAAGCGACGAAGCCATTGAGGTCGGACAAGATGGCTTGGATCGACCGGCACTACTTCGGGCATGAGCCTGTCAATTCAGCAGACTTTCCCCTTGCGACATTCCTAGGTCATGAGGATATCAGAACGTTGGCGCCGGAGACAGATCTTTCAAATTTTGTCATGAACGCTTACATAGAACTGCTCCGGATTAGAGAGCAACGTTTTAACCGTTCTGAATATTTGAAGCTTAACATGTATCCCACTCATTTTGTGGAATTAACGGTGAGAGAATTCACAGAATGGAGGCGAGGGGGCGGCAGGAGTAAGTGGAAACCAGGTCGAAACGTGTTAGGCATGATGAACGCAGACTATCAATGTCCCGCTGCTGATGCGAACCTTATCATGATACCCTGTCATCATGCAAACCACTGGTTCCTATTAGTTCTCCATCCAGCGTTCAGAACGGTTCACATATACGATAGCCTAAGGGAGGACGAGCCTGGACAGCTGCTGGCACAGATGTACAACGAGTACATCACTTTAGTGGTTAGTATTTATTTTTTGACCTTGGCTCATAGTATATTGTTCTTGTCTCATAGGCTTGATTCTCGTTTTTATTGTTGGATGCAGACTACTGTCCTCTCGCTAGCATGCGGACGGCCACAGGGTGACCCTTGGACGGTCGTGATGATAAAGGACCGACCAAAGCAATATAACGGTCACGATTGCGGGATTTACGTCCTCAAGTACATGGACTACATTGCTCGCTCGGAAGTGCTCAAACACTCCTCGTGGACTAGGAAGGATGCCTTGACGTTTAGGTATAGGATAGCCTGGGAGCTGAAAAAGAATGAAGCTAGACGCCTTCATTACCATTATCCTGACGTGCGTGGCTAGCTGCTGTGATGTTACAAAAAACTGTACCAAAAAGAAATGTACATAATTTTTCGCATGCTATGAATTTGGCGCTAAAATGTGCGCGAATATACCTTTCATATGACGGCATTCGAAAAAAAGTGACAAAAAAAATTACAACTTTTTTCGGAAGCTATCAAATGGGGCCTAAAGTGTGCCCGAATAGGCCCTTCCTAGGAAAACTCAAAAATTAATGTGTCTCGTTTTTCGCCGAAAGTCTTACAAATGGGCTAACTAGCGTGCCTGAAGTGCAATGAGCGGAAAAAAAGTGACAAAAAAAATTACAACTTTTTTCGGAAGCTATCAAATGGGGCCTAAAGTGTGCCCGAATAGGCCCTTCCTAGGAAAACTCAAAAATTAATGTGTCTCGTTTTTCGCCGAAAGTCTTACAAATGGGCTAACTAGCGTGCCTGAAGTGCAATGAGCGGAAAAAAAGTGACAAAAAAAATTACAACTTTTTTCGGAAGCTATCAAATGGGGCCTAAAGTGTGCCCGAAAACGGAGTTACCAAAACTATCAATAATCCACAAATCAAATCACAAATTAAAGATTGCACAAACCAAATCACAAATTTAAACATTATAAAAGTTCAATTTATACAACTGAAACATTAACCCTAACACTCTTCCTCATCATCGTCCTCCTCGACCATACTGCCAGGTTCGATACCTAACACTTTATAATGGTTTCTCTTGTCATGATCAGTCATCTTATTACACAACGCACACTTTCGTAATTTTTTTTGACCCGTTGCTTCTTCAATCGGATTCTTCATGCGTATTGCTCGTTTTCGCCCTTTTGTTTGAGAAATAATTGGATCAAAAATGTCGTCCTCCTCACCTTGTAGGTCAGTGCCGTCAATGACTGGCTGTTTGGCTCGATTGAATCTACCGCCTGGAGTTGTCCGAGTAGTCGGAGTGTCCACAGTTTCTGGTAATGCCATCCTAAACTGTGCATGCTTAGCCTTATCCCGTGCGGCTGCTTCAACTTGATACCTGTACCCATCAAATGTCGACGCTGCATCCATTGATAAACCGTGCATGATGTTACAAAGGTGATTATATCGCAGCGTCTCAGATTGCTCGAAATCAACTGAAACATTGGGCACGTAAGGAATGTGACCGTGGACTCTGTTGGCTTCCTTCGTCCACCGTTCCAAGATATACGGTGGAGGGATTTCACTAGCATTCTTGGCGCTCAAAACCCTCAACGCGTGTCGACAAAGTATACCTTTATGCTCAAACAGTTGACAGTTGCAATTAACCAACCCGGTGTCCTTACAAACTGCTACGGTAAAATGTCGTCTGGTCCTCGGAGCCGACGAAGAGCACGGATTGGCGAAGTTCGTCACATTTGTCAAAGCATAAACCTTGATATCTCTGGTGGAATACTCGTGCAACTTTGTCATGCCATATTGATTCGACTTTAGTAGTTCCTCTTGAAACTGTCGAAACATTTCCTTGGTATAGACTTGAGCCGCATGAGCCTCTAAAGGTGAATAAACTAGTATAGCTCTTTCTTTGCAAACTGTAGCCGCGTCGGCTTCTCTCTCACGGTACAATTGCCTGTCAACGGCTTTCTGCATCTCTAGTACGAACTCCGCTATACTTGAAGACTGGCCTACGTACCCATCAAAGAATGAATTCATAGCTTCGCTTCTCGAGGTCGTAGTCATTCCGGCTGCAAAAAACTTCTTGGTGTAGGCACCGACCCACTGTGTCTTGATCTCATACAACGATTGTAACCATTCGTGATTGTGCAAATAGTAAGTATCCATTAACGTGGCCCACCTCTCCTCGAACACGTCTACCGTCAACGATTTCTTCACACATGTATTAAAGTCAGTCTTGAATGACGGATGGTTTGCATATACATGGTGAAGCCGTTCGGGATATTTGTTGCTTATGTGCCATGTGCACAGGCCATGGTGAGTATCTGGAAGGACCTTAGCGATTGCATTTTTCATTGCCAGATCTTGGTCGGTGATGATGGTCTTTGGAGGAATATGATACATTGCTTGAAGCCACGTTTCAAATAACCACGTAAATGACTCCTCCGTCTCATCCCTAAGCAGGGCAAAGCCAAACGAGATTGACTGATAGTGGTGGTTCACCCCGGTGAACGGAGCAAAAGGCATAGAGTACTTATTGGTGCGGTATGTGGTGTCAAACGTCACAACATCCCCAAAATTTTGGTAAGCAGCTCTAGAACGGGGGTCCGCCCAAAATATAGTACTAATGCGGTTCTCATCATCCAGTTGGAGACTGTAAAAAAATCCAGAATTCTCACTCTGAAGGGACCTGAAGAGATCAAGTGTAGTTTGAGAATCACTCTTACCGAAAGACTCTCTCCTCTGAGCACGAAGTTCATTTCGAAGGTCTACTTCGTTGAAACTCAACTTGTCAATCCCCCCAGCCTGGCTTGAGAAAACCCCCATCATCTTAGAAGGTGGAATTTTAGCCTCGGCCATTGTAAAAATTAGTTGTCTGTGTGCCGCGCTTATTTCTCGGTGTTGATGAATTTGACCAATCTTACTGGGGGTCATCAACTGATGATTATGGCTCAACTCCACTCCTGTGACAACCCAATGGTTTTCATTTTTTCGGTGTACTGCATACACATGGGCCTTGCAGCCGGTACCCGGAAATGTGTCCCGTTTTCTTTGTCTTGTTGTCCCTTCGTCACTGATCCGAACGACCGGAGTTACATGCGGTGCTCCTCTATGACACTCAAATAGTCTTGCACAAATTTGATCTGTATTCGCCCGTTTTCTAGTCGTCTTAGTTCTAATACCGAAACCTATCGTTTTCGAATATGCTCTATAGTATGCTTCAACTTCGTCCAGTGCTTGAAAAACTTGACCAACGTAAGGTGGATCAGAACCTTCACAAAAATTATTTCCTCCAGTTGCATCCATATTTATACTGTAATCTAAAAAATAAAAATTATATCATTCTCAACAAGTCATAGATTTAAATAAAAGAAGAATAAAATTTATTTAAACCACCGTCTTTCGGGAAATTTGGTATAATGTAAAATTAGCAAAATAGCCCCCGATGAGCGGCAAATTACCGAAATGCCTCCGGGGGTTCATTATCACCCTAACGCCCCAAATCAGCTTCAAAACAACCTTTCAGGTGCTTTACTTACATTTCTGGACTAAGAAATCCTTTGAAAAACTTAACGCTGCAAATTTACGAAAATACCCCTATCGGGGATGCGAATTACCAAAATGCCCCCTGACAAAAAAAATCTGAAAAGTGCTTTGAAATGGGATTTTAAGCTTCCTGAATTCACTCTTTAAAATAACTTTTCAGGTGTCTCACACCCTTTCCTGAACTAAAAGTTATTTTAAGCACAAATTTGTGTAATCTAAAATTAGCAAAATAGCCCCCGGGGGTTCATTGTCACCCTAACGCCCATCAAACCAGCTTCAAAACAACCTTTCAGGTGTTTTACTTACATTTCTGGACCGAAAAACTTTTTTTCGGGAAAATTACCAAAAAACCCCTCGCGGGGGGGCAAATTACCAAAATGCCCCCTGGCTTCAGAAAATATCAAAATTGCTTTAAAAAGCTATTTTAAGCTTCCTGAGTTCATTCTTGATCTAAAAAGTATTTTACGGATTTTTCGCCTAAAAATCCCGAACCGGTGTCCGGATCGAGCGCTTAAAAGCCCGTTCGGCCAAAAAATTAGCTAACGGCTTCGGAATGGCCCGAATTCCTGGGGAATGGAACTTCCCAACACCCTAGGGTTCTCATAAAAGTTTCGCACGAAATCGCGCTGTCTTGATATTTTAAATTACACTGCAAAGTTACAAGGTTGCGCGTATCAGTTAACCCCTTTCTAGTCTTTGAAAAAATCTGAAATTTTTACCTGATACAGATCTTTTGAAAATAACTAGGGTCTCTGTTTTGTATTTTGGCAAAATCTAGCTCTAGCTATTTTTTATAAATTCGTGAAAAAACTGTCTAATTAAGTTTTCACCTTTAGCGACAATTACGCCCCGCAATCAGCTGCAAAACAACATTTCAGGCGTTTTACTTACATTTCTGGACTTAAAAGTCCGTTGGAAAACTTTTTCGGGAAAATTACCAAAATACCCCTCTCGGGGTGGCAAATTACCAAAATACCCCCTGGCTTCAGAAAATATCAAAAGTGCTTTAAAATGCTATTTTAAGCTTCCTGAGTTCATTCTTGATCTAAAAAGTATTTTACGGATTTTTCGCCTAAAAATCTCGAACCGGTGTCCGGATCGAGCGCTTAAAAGCCCGTTCGGCCAAAAAATTAGCTAACGGCTTCGGAATGGCCCGAATTCCTGGGGAATGGAACTTCCCAACACCCTAGGGTTCTCATAAAAGTTTCGCGCGAAATCGCGCTGGCTTGATATTTTAAATTACACTGCAAAGTTACAAGGTTGCGTGTATCAGTTAACCCCTTTCCAGTCTTTGGAAAAATCTGAAATTTTTACCTGATACAGATCTTTTGAAAATAACTAGGGTCTCTGTTTCGTACTTTGGCAAAATCTAGCTCTAGCTATTTTTTATAAATTCGTGAAAAATTCTATTTCTGACGCCCTAAAAAATCGCTATTTTGGAATTTTTCGAATGTAATACCCCGATTTGTCAAAACGTAATTTTGACGCCCTAAACACGAATTTTAGACTATTGTAAGAACAATTTAAGCGTAACACAATTTAAACAATCAATTGGTAAGAACAAATTGAAAAATACTTACTTGTTTTAACTTGATATATTTCAAGAAAAATCCACCGATCTTCTAGCGGTTATCCACCGATCTTCTAGCGTAAATTTTTTTTGTTTGTATGTAGGTGAGATAGGGAGAATGAGGAGGGTGGAAGAAATGATTCGGGGAGGAGGGATTTTATAGAGAGAAAAGTGAGAGAGGAAGAGAAGAACCGTGAGTGAACAGCAGGGAGGGGGAGGGGGGAATGACACGTGGGGGTGGGGGGTAGGGTGGTAATGACACGTGGGGGAAGAGGGGGTTCACGGGTGGGGGAAGGGGGTTCACGGGTGGGGGAAAAGGACATAGGGTGGGGGCCACGGGGTGGGGGCAATGGGGGTGACGCGTGGGGGGGCAAGGGGGGTGGGGTCACGGAAGGCAATAATGCCAACCGCATGTAGGAGTTGCGGTTGGGCATTATTGCCACCATTTTCTCACGAGTTTTTCATTTTCTCGTGATATTTTCGTGAATTTCTCATAGTATTTTCGTCCTTTTTCGTCCCTTTTCGTCCCTTTTGCGCCACGTGGCCAACCGCTGCTCTTACCTGCGGTTCGGTGGAGAAATTGTTATTTCTCCACCGGTAGATGTGGATCGGTCCCCATATATATATATATATATATAATCTTGAAAAGTTAGGATAATGACATAATCACTTTTCTCATAATTAGGTTTGACCCTCACATTTGTCATACTAGCATTATATTTCTAAAAAAAAAAGACATCTAATACCCTTTAACTAATTTAAAAAAAATTATTGTACTATAAACACTAATAGGAGAATGTGAGTGTTTTTAATTTAAAATCAGAAACAAACAACTTTCTTAGGTGGGTGAAAATAGCTTTTGAATAATTTATTTGCATATTATCCTTATTTACAAATACCAGTTATTTTAAAATTACCTTTCTAAATGGATACTAAAATTTTATCAACTATGTGTCTTCTATGGTCATTATGTCATAGTGGAGCTAATTCAAGTACTTTTTATCTAAATATTTTTTTGTAACTTTAAGCCTGCTTAAAATTATTTTTATCAAACAACAAACCGATTCTACTTAAAGTTGATCAAATCTGATTTTGAAAATTAATTAAGATTTGAGCTGAAACCTGATTTTTAAAATCAATCTCAAATGAATTCTTAAACTAAGTTACTAACGCTAGCAATTAACAAACTCTTATATGTCGGATCAAACCACCACCAACATGCAACGACGTCGCCATTACCCAATGACGATGCCAACGGACTAACGACATTGCCACACGAACACCACCGCCACTGACATCGTCACTACCCATAGACGTTCTTGACCCTGCCGCCACCATCCTTCGCCAAGCCATCACTACGGCATCTTGCCTTTGCCCAAGCTATCGCCACCACCGTTGTTCACCCATGCCATCACCGCTGCATTTGTCCTCACCCAACCACGTAACAAAGTTCTTTGAAGAAGATTTTTTTTTTGAGACCCTATTGCATTGTTGTTGGATAACAACTTATCACATTTTGTAACTTCAATTATTTCGTCTTTTTTCTGTTTCTCTTCGACTTTCATTGATTGATCATGGTGTAATTGATAGTATGTCATATGGGTTTGCTAATGAATACTGATTGTGGTGTAATTCATATGTTAAATGAGGCTGAGGTTTACGGATGAGAATGACGCTAATGAATATGATGGATGAATGCTGATTGTGGTGTAATTAATATGTTAAATGAGGATGATGTTTACGGATGAATTTGGTTAATCTTTAGTTATTGATTTGGGTGCAATTGAAACGGTTGATTTTGTTTTTAAAGGAGATGGTTTATTATAACTCATTCTTTACAATATGGGAAAAACAACCAAGTCCATATTATGGAAATAGGGTGAGAAAACATATTCTTTCTAACCGCTACTCTTCGTAGCGGTTAGGCAAATCCTATTTTAAAACATAAAAAGATAAGTAAGAGTATTTTGAGAATAAATATATGATCTGGATTATTCCTTTCGTGACATGAATGGTCTCAGTGCTAGACGGTGATTATATCTGGAACTAGATATGAATCTGATCCTTACCTCTGTATACATAGAATTCTGCCCCGCATCCCCCCCCTTCCCCCCAAAATGATGTATCTGACTCGAAAGGAATAACCAAAATATGGGCCGACCCACCAAAGTGTTGGAGTATTTTAATAAAAAAATTCTCTTTTCTATTCAATATTGATTTTGAAAAAATATTGAAGTTTTGAGTAAAATCATAAAGTACTTTAGTCCTACATTGCTTGAAAATGGCAAGTGAAAATTCTCTTACACACTTAAACTTTTGGAAAGTTCTTGTCCCACGTTGGCTATTCTAAAGAACTTTAAGGATTATATAAAGAGACACCCATTGGCCTTTGAGTAAGATGTGCTTGAATCTAAGACTCGCAAGCGCAAGGGGAAAAAGACAAGTGGGGGAGATACGACAGCATTCTAGCCTCTCCCCAGAACTCATATAGGACTATTGCATGACTATTTATACTAGAAAATATAACTGTTGGATAACAGTCATATTTTTCATTACTTCCCGACAGACACATTTTCTTTTATTACAAAACAGTCATATTTTTACTACAACATTTTATTCTGAAATGAATTTTAAATTTATTTCTCTGTAATAGATTTTCAACAGTTCCTCACTTTTTTCTACTCACAACTCAAGCTCTCTATATTCTGACACTCTAAGACTTGTGGGCAATTTTGGTAAGGTATCGAGTGAAGCTTATATTTCATTCGTTTATACAGAATTACGAGTGAAGTAACAGTTAAAACTGGGCTGTTGTATCCCGGAGGCGACAAGTCAAAAATCTTGCTGCACCGGTGATAATCCGAAGGGGCGTTAATTGTCTTAGGAGAGCAACTTAATTCACGCCTCAGCCAGCTATTTTTACACGAATTTTTGGAGTTGTTATTTCTAGTTTCTAGCAACAATTCCAACACCATGTCTATTGGGGATCCAGATCCTCTATTGTTGCTAGGGTTACAGCAGGCATGCTATAGCCCCAGCAACAGTCGTCGGATCAATTAGTTGGGATGGAACGGTAAGGATGAAGCCACGTCACCATATCTCTCATTTACTCTCCCAACAAACTCTGCCGACAAACACTCTCTCCAAAATTCTCGATCAGTCACTCTTTTCTCTCCTCCGACGGCCTAAAATAGCAAACCAACGACCATTCACTCTCTCTCTCTCCAATGGCCTCTGCTGGCGGTAGAAGCCCCTCCACCTTCCGGCGACGATGCCTCCACCTCCACCTCCTGGCGACGCCACTGTAGCACATTGATACGGAAAAATCCCTCTTTCTCCTTCGATCTACACCCCTCTCTCTCCTCCAAAAATAGAAATGGACGAACCATCAACCACCGGCGGCCACTACTGCTAAAAGAGATTATACACCACCATCCTTCTAATATCTCCAAAATTTTACGGTGACGCTGTTTGATCCACTATTCAGATTGATCCACGCCGTTTGAGTATGCTCTCTCTCTCTCTCTCTTAACTTCTCAAAGTTTTATTTTTGTTCGTTTCATAAAAGTTAATTTTGCTCAGGTTTTATTTTTTAGAAATCATTGGGGCAGATTTTGTGTTCTTGTATTGGGGCTTCTAGGGCTTTTGGAAGCCCTATAATTTGGTTGATATTATGTGTGATTGTAAATATAGCGTGCTTAAACATTGCGGATTTTATATGCTTTAGGTAAATGTGGTTGTTCATGGGGTTTAAATTTTTATTGCCTGGGACTTGATTTTGTTGTTAGGTTCTTGGATCAAAAAGTATGTTGTTGAAATTGAGAAACCAATGGAGTAGTGCAGATACCATCACTGACTTGAAGTCTTGAATGTAATGCGATGATTAGTAACATTGATCTCTCTTGGAAAACTTGCAATCAACTATCATTAGCCATTTTGTCTTGCTTTACCATTTTCTCTTTTGGTTTACATTTGTATACTTGTGTGTAGAGATGGCAGAAGAATAGATTCTTTTAGCTAACAAAGGAGAAACATGAACCTACTTATATGCCTCCAAAATCCGACTCATTCTTCACTGTCATACGTGATTAGTAAAGCAAAGCAACACCATCTCTGCTGATGCTTCCATTGAGATTCAAGAACTCAAAATTTTATTATAATAAATTTGCAATGTTAGTGGTTAAATATCAGGATGTATCAAAAAGCTAAAAGGAAAGGAAAGGAAGGGAAAGGAAGTTATTGGCTAAACATCAGGTAACATAAAAAAACAAATACTGAAGGAAAGGAAGTAAGGATTAGTTTACTGGGGTTACAACTGCTTTCTGTTTTCTATTTGCCTTATTTTTTACTAGTGACATGTAACCACCTATTTTTGTATTTTATATGAAATCCAAAAAACTCAGAGAATTGAATGGGAACTTTGAAAAGAGAAGAGAGTGATGCTTGAATCTAAATATATATGGTATAGATCACGATCTTAGATTGTTGTAGCTAGTAGTGCTCGGTTGATTCTTACTTTTGTTGTTGATTGTCTTGGCAAGTCCTATTATCCTTTCTTTGATTAATGTTATTACTTTTACCTACATGAGATTTCTTTATGCTAACCTTTTGAACTGTTCAATTCCTCTTGGTGCAAGCTCATGTGGAAGGATACTAAGTTCCTCGAACAACTTTTATACTCCAGTAGTATGCCAAAAACTGAGACCTAATGGTATAAACAAATTATGGGGATGGCTGTGTGCCTTGCCAACAACATCAAGCGTCTCCGAATCATCTTTATTTCTCTACCGTTACTCAGTTGCCATTTAGAAGATTGTGCTTGCTCGTAACCAATTCTTTTTTGCTCCAAGGTCATGACTCATGAGAGACTGAACTGGCTCAACTTGCTCAAGATTATAGTGATCAACTTTTCTAGGTCGACGTAGAAGGCTTCCAATGGCTGCTACGTACCGCTTAGCACATTGGAATCTCTGTGTTAGATGTGTTTTAGTGCATTCTTAGCTAGTTCCTTTTTGATTAGGCTGTATTTTGTGTTGAGATTTACCAAGTTAGTTCCTGTCTATATGTACTGAGCCTTTGCTCCTAAATTTGATAATATTACCTTTTACCTAAAAGAAGACATGTATTTGAACATTTTGTACAGTTGTATCACTAGCACTAGAACCGCTTAATTTGCCATGGACAGTAAATAGAACTCAGCTCTAACTACTTGGCCTGTTTAGTTACATTTTATGCTTGGCCTTTGCTAGGCTTCAATGTTGTGATATTAAGCTAAGCAGCTTTTAATGTGTTTTTATCAGCTTCCTAGTACTCGTGGATCTCTCTGTTTTACATACCATCTCAGTTTTGATAGCATCTACTTATGGATCTCTCGGCATTTACTTCCATTGTCCTGTGCCTTTTGCACAAGTAAAATAGCCTACCATCCATGGGCGGAACCACGTGGGAACCAGAGGGCGCTAGTGCACCCCCCTGAACTTTTGAGGAAGACATTTTTTTCCCTCGGAATTACACCCTAGTCTGCCTCTCAGTTCTCTCTCCCCGACTCACCCACCCAATCGGCAGTCGGCCAGTCCCTAGACCAGACAGCAGACAGCAGTGACTCCCATGAGTCCGTGACCCGTCTGTGATGCCGGTGACGGTGGGCCACTGGCGAGCATAATCAGATTCAGATCTGGAGATGACCTAACCGAGACACCGACGACGGCAACGGCGATGGCCGGACGGACAGACCACCGATTCGTTCAGATCTGGAAGACTGGAACATGTCTCGAGCTGTGCAAGTGCGGCTGTGCAGGTGAAGGGGAGGACTCTAATCCACTCTGCCAAATAGGCGCCTGCGACGACGACGACGAGTACCGGCAACAGCGAGGACTTCCGGCAACGGCGTCAACAACAGTGAACAACAATCTGCCTTAATTTCTTGAGCTTTTCTCTGCTTGGCTAATTTCCAATTTCAAGCAATCTGATTGATTCTAGTTTAATTTCAGAAACTGTATTTGCATTCTAGTTTAATTTATGTACTTGATTCTATTTCAGAAATTCGAAAAACATGTTTGGTTACGGTGATTTGTTGTAAGTCTGATTCTATTTCAGAAATTATTCATGATTCGGTAGACACCTTAAATGTTTGGTTAATTTGCTTTGCTAATTTTTAATTGACTAATTGTTTTTTTTTAATTCATAGTTTGTTGCATAAATTTTTTCTAATTATGTTGGAATGTGACATTGAGCTTGAGCTTGGGAGGATGATTTTGAGTTTGCATTATTGTGTTGGAATGTGAATTAGTTTTAAAATTGGGTGGGTGGTTGATCTTGAACTCGAAATTTACCGTTATTTAGGTATGTGATATTGTAATGAGACTGCGAGGATGATTTTGAGCTTCTAATTTTTATTTTTGTGTTGGAACTTGATTTAGTTTTAAAATTGGGAGGTTGATCTTGAGATTGTATAATTTTACTTAAAAAAATATATATTGTTATTTTAATTATTTTACTTAAATAAAAATTATAGTAAATTTAATATATTTTTGGCTGGTTTCACCCCTGGATGTAACATTTGATACATAAATCCGAAGTCAAAATTTATTATTAAAATGTACGAGGAACATAGCATTATTTTTTTTAGCTGCAGGCCTGTTCAGGTTCTAATGACATGGTCAGTAGATTCAAATGATGTTAGAAAACCTCTCTACGAAATAGATGACTTAAAGCTCTTGTGTAGTCAATATTCTACACCGCATGAGGAGGTTTAATTGTAATTATGTGCTACAAAATTGATGTGGACATTTATCCTCATATTTGGTAGGTTTTCTTGCGTATTTATTCTCTGACCTGTGCTTACTTTCATAAATTACAAAGGTAAAAAAACAAGACAGATATTAAGGAAAATCCAACAAATTAATTACTTAGGAAGAGATCTTTCTAATAAGCTTAATGTTGGATATAAATTCGTTTACATCAATATTTGAAACAGAATCGCACTTTCTTACACAAAACAACAAGTATTACAATATAAATTTTATAATAACACATTACAATATAAAATAGAAATAAAAACATCTCAGAATCTCCCTGTCGAATGGCCTATTCTCCCCTGTCAGAATAGGTGGGTCAATTCCTTCCCTTATAACCGTACTTGAGAGTTTCCTCCCTCATACGGCTCATCAGTCAATTTTTTTGATATCCCATTTCAAGCTACCATATCCAAGTGAAGGAGATTTATCACAGATCTATCCCATTTTTCGGACTAATCAGGCTAATATTGAACTTGGTAAAATGAAATGGTTGAATAATTGAAAAATGAGATTATTCAGAAATACAAATTGAATGCTGACCAGGAACATGGCCTATCACAAGAATATTTTTTTGATTGGGTGATAGCTCTGAGAAGACAGATTCTCTATCTTTTCTGAATCAAGTTGAGACTTTGTCCTGAAAGGTTGAATTGCGCTCCCCGCAACTAATGGTTCGATGCAATGGGTTTCACAGCACGCAACCTCCAGAATTAACATATAGTACTATCTCCGTTTACACGCATATGCAACAGACTCTTTAACAATTCTCTTAACTTTTCTCTTGCACAACTTACAAAATATCAAATTATATAAGTACTAATATTAAAGTGTTGTTGTAGAATTTTGTGGTGATACTAAAAAGAAGTACGAGTCCAGGGTGAGTGAAGAAACAGGTGAATGCTGTGCCTTAAATGTGCTGGCCGAGAAACATATACACAGGGAGACACAAAATATCGAAGGTTCAAAACTTGGAGTGGCTGTGTGTGGAGCTAAAGAAATTTGTTTGGAGCCAAAGGACTGAAAGGGGGCATCCGTGGCTTCTCCACGTCCCAGCAAAGAGCAAAGGAGTGGGGCCAAGGTGTTGTTTGAAACACACATAAAATATAACACTTAACAGTGTCATTGTAATCGAAAGAGAGTTGGGTGGCGTACCGACTATCATGATGACTTCTTTTTTTTGGTCTTTTTGGTTCTGAAAATTAGTGACAGAGGGCCAAATTGTGCTTTGCAGGGAAGATGTCTGGCAGAACTGGCCCATGTGAAGCTCGGGCATCAGCTAATGTAGTACAAAAGTTATTTGGTCTCTTCAAAGTTGATAACTGTATTTTGCTATCTGAATACTACGGAATCAGTTTTTGAGAGATTGATGTACTTCTTCCAGTTTTTGTGGTATTCACGTCTTTGTTCTTTTCCCATCCTCGTCTGTTTCTTTCTTTAATTAATGGGTTGTTTCTTACAGTTTCGAATATTACTTATTATGCTGAATTTGGCACCCAATTTTGGTAATTTCTGGATGCAGGTTTTAGTATTGCTGCTGAGGCCTCTATAACTGATTTGGCACCCTGCTTCGCACCTGGTACAACCCATGTGTAATCCGCATAAATTTTACTAGTGTATTTTTATCGGTATCTGTACTATTTATAAATAAAAAAAATAGTCATTTCGGTATAACATCAATTTTGGTGTTATATAACTATTTACTTATAATAATGACACTTGACATTACAAGAAAATTGTTGAATGATGACACAAAATAAAAATTAAAACACTTAAATAACTACCTATAAAGACATACTTAGTTTTCACACCAAAAACACTACATGTCATGTTTAGTTTTTTCAACAAATTTCGTATTATTAACTTTGTTTTTGCACGAGCGTTACATGTGCCACGGTGTCTCTGGTATACATAAATAGGCTGGTCCACATCTATGCTGGAATTTTCCTTATTTTTCCAGTTTATCTTAGTTGTTCAAGTTGTACAATATTCGGCTGAGATGTAATTTTGGTTTTTTAGAAGTTTTCACTTAGAGGGGCCGTTAGCAATTCTTCGAAACTGCCATTTAATCCCCAGACTCTCTCTCTCTCTCTCTCTCTCTCTCTCATCACTCCAATAACAACCCTATCCTCTCATTAATACCTTTATTAATTACTAATTTTTTAATCATTTTTTGTTTTGCCCTCTGTTAGTTATTCCAATGATAATCCTACCCTTCCCTAATTAGTAAAAGTGTGAGTGTTGTAAATTATTTTTGGACCATTATGTCCTTTGTTAGTTACGTCAATTAAATTCTTACCCTTCTTTTTATTACTCCCTTTTAAACTTTAATAAAATTAAAAGAATATTGAGTAATGAATATATTCTATACATTGGAAAATGAAAAGTGTGATGAGAAAGAAAAACACAACAAAAAAATTCCTTTAATATTCTCTTTTTTATTTGGTTAAAATGAAATAAACATTAGATATTGAACTAGTTAATGAGAGCTATGATATTCTTTTCTTACATTTTTAGGTTAGCAAACAATTTACCAATTAAAAAACTGAAAAACAAAAACAAAATAAAGAAATTAAAAAATGTGAAAAATAAATTAAGAAGCAAAAAATTGTTGAAAAAAAAAACAAAAAAAGGGTTAAATATGCATAAAAAAATGCTTAAATTTGGTGCCAATTTGAATTGAAAATATATTTGGTTATTGTAATTGAAGACCGGATGTTTTACATTTCTTATTGATAAAATACAAACCATCTGATCTTGAAAAATACAAATCTTAATCATAAACCAATTTAACAGATTACAAAACAAGGGTAGATTCATTCTTTTAATTTCTCTATTTGGTTTTATTTTTAACAGTACCATCAAATATTTTTTCAATCCAGAAGCCTACAAAGAATATTTTTAAATATTAAACTGATTACAATTGCGAACATCAGATATACATTTCTTCTAAAACGAGTCACAAAAGAAATAAGAATATAATTGAATTACATTATTTTGATTCCAAAAAAGATAATAATATCACCTCAAACATTACTCTAGAGTATATTCATGTGAAAGCACGTGATCTATACTAGTGTGATATATATATATATATATATATATATATATATATATATATATATATATATATATATATATATATATATATATATATATATATATATATATATATATATATATATATATATATATATGGTCGTGATCCGTTGATAGCGCTTGCAAAATGAGTTAAGTTGTCAACGCGATTTGGTCGTCCACGCGCCGATCTGTGCGGACGGTCCAAATCTTCTTTTACGTTTTTTTAAGTTCGTCCGCCACATTATGTAGCGGACGTTTTTTACAAAAAAACCCTTAAGCAGTACAATGCTCTTCCGCTACATTATGTAGCGGACAATAATACAGTAGTCTTCTCCAATTATATCTGTCCACTACATTAGATAGCGGACAGAACAATAGAACTCCTTTTACTTTATGGAAAAGAGACAACCCGTATGTCCGATGTCAGATCTGGAAACAAGAACTCCTTTTATTTTCTCTCTCTTTCTCATATGTCATCTGTCATCCTCTCATCTTCTCCCTCTCCCTTGTACTCATCAGTATTCTTCATGTCACAGTTTTCTTTGGTTCTGCTGTATCTGTAGATAATCTACCCTACTTTCATGTAATGTTATATTTGCGATGCCATGAGTGTTTAACTGTAGTGGATTCCTCTGTTTTTACCAAGGTTAAGTCTTGAATGGTTGGACCGCGAACATTTACCCATTTTCAGCTGTGTTTGTCTATCTTTCTTCATTTGATCATTGCTGGTTCGAAGGGCCGTTGGTTTGATTTAGGTGTATTATGGCGCCAGTCATCTATTATTTAAGGAATTGTGCATACCATGCTTCTTCCTTCTAATGGAGAAGATCTGTCACATAGTTTTTAGAGCATTAATTCTTTTGATGTATCATCCATATGTAGGTTTGAGGCTTGAAGTTCTGTGATCAACATATATCCAAGGTATGTACATTTTAACCCAGGATTTATGACTAGGATTTACTTGATAAAGAAATGAAAAGAATGGAAGCTTGAACTTGGATACTATGCTTGACCCCTTACAAATTGTAATGTAGTAAAGTTATTACTTTGTTTCTCAGTTACCTCATCTCCACTGACTCATTGGGGGCACTGCAGACTTGAGCAATTTGGATGGGCAACACTTCTTTTTGATGAAATGCCTGAAAGGGATGCGGCGTGTTGGAACACTATCATTTCTTCGTATTATCAAAAGTATTATCAAAACGGACAGTATGGGAAAGAAGTAGGCATGGTGATGAATATATGTTAAATGAGCTGTTAAAGGAATCCTAGAATTGTCATCCGCTACATTATGTAACGGACAGGCAATGTATTTTTGTCAAGGATATTTTTGCACATTAGACCAAATCTTGTTAGGTGCATAACTTTCATTATTTACAGGTTGATATTACCATTCTTCTGGAAAAAAAACTGCTACTGAGGTATTAATTTTTGTTGCAAGGTCAGACTGTTGCCCTTGGCCTCCGAAGAACTTGAGCAAGATGAAAGCCAGAGAAAAGAGAGAGAAGAGGAGGATAAGGAGGATGAGAGAAAACAAAAAGTGGTTAGAGAAAAGAGAGGGAAAGAGAAAAAGTCAGAACACATTAATGGAGAGAAAGAAAAGACTAATGTCTTATTTGTCCTCTACATAATGTAGTGGACGAGCACTATACTGTATTGTACTGCTCGAGAGTGTTTCTGTCAAAAAATTGTCCGCCACATAATGTGGAGGACGGACTTAAAAACTGAAAAAAAAAAAGATCTGGACATTCCACAGATCGCGCGTGGACGGCCAGATCAGCGTTGGCAACTTAACTCATTTTGTAAGCGCTATCAACGGATCACGACCCAGATATATATATATGGAGCTGATCCATTGCTCGCGCTAGCAAATGTAGGGATTAAGTTGCAAGCGCCTCTGTCCGCTCCATAATGAAAGATGGACTGCTAGATCGCGCCTTTTACAAAAACTGTCAGTCGTCCGCGACATAGTGTCGCGGA
>JAVXUP010005309.1:0-20446 GCA_033070095.1 Escallonia herrerae | reverse complement strand
GAAGATAACGAAAATACAAATTGAAGGAAACAAAAATCAGATCAATCCGAGATCGGATGAGCGGTATTACATTTATAGATTCCAAAATAGCGATTTTTTAGGGTGTCTAAATTAAGATTTTTCACGAATTTATAAAAAATATCTAGAGCTAGATTTTGCCAAAGTACGAAAAAGAGACCCTAGTTATTTTTAAAAGATCTATATCAGGGAAAAATTTCAGATTTTTTCAAATACTGGAAAGGGGTTAACTGATACGGGAACCTTGAAACTTTGCACTGTAATTTAAAATATCAAGCCAGCGCGATTTCGCGCGAAACTTTTATGAGAACCCTAGGATGTTGGGAAGTTCCATCCCCCAGGAATTCGGGCCATTCCGAAGTCGTTAGCTATTTTTTTGGCCGAACGGGCTTTTAAGCGCTCGATCCGGACACCGGTTCGGGATTTTTGGGCGAAAAGTCCGTAGAATACTTTTTAGATCAAGAATGAATTTGGAAGCTTAAAATAGCATTTCAATGCACTTTTGAGATCGTTCTGATGCCAGGGGCATTTTGGTAATTTGCCACCCCGAGAGGGGTATTTTGGTAATTTTACGGTGTTAAGTTTTCAAAGGACTTTTTAGTCCAGAAATGTAAGTAAAACACCTGAAAGGTTGTTTTGAAGCTGGTTTGGGGCGTTAGGGTGATAATGAACCCCCGGGGCATTTCGGTAATTTGTCGCTCATCGGGGGTATTTTGGTAATTGAACATTGTAACACAACTGGAGGAAATAATTTTGGTTTAAGACACTGTGTGTGTTCCTAGGGTGTAACACTATGTGTGTTTAATGTGAATACGAAACGTAATTGTCGCTAAAGGTGAAAACTTAATTAGACAGTTTTTCACAAATTTTAAAAAATAGCTAGAGCTAGATTGTGCCAAAGTGCAAAAAAAAGACCCTAGTTATTTTTAAAAGATCTATATCAGAAAAAAATTTCAGATTTTTCCAAAGACTGAAAAGGGGTTAACTGATTGAGGGGAACCTTGTAACTTTGTAGTGTAATTTAAAATATCAAGCCAGCGCGATTTCACGCGAAACTTTTATGAGAACCCTAGGATGTTGGGAAGTTCCATCCCCCAGGATTTCGGGCCATTCCGAAGTCGTTAGCTATTTTTTGGCCGAACGGGCTTTTAAGCGCTCGATCCGGACACCGGTTCGGGATTTTTGGGCGAAAAGTCCGTAGAATACTTTTTAGATCAAGAATGAATTCGGGAAGCTTAAAATAGCATTTCAAAGCACTTTTGAGATCGTTCTGATGCCAGGGGCATTTTGGTAATTTGCCACCCCGAGAGGGGTATTTTGGTAATTTTACGGTGTTAAGTTTTTCAAAGGACTTTCTAGTCCAGAAATGTAAGTAAAACACCTGAAAGGTTGTTTTGAAGCTGGTTTGGGGCGTTAGGGTGATAATGAACCCCCGGGGGCATTTCGGTAATTTGCCGCTCATCGGGGGTATTTTGGTAATTGAACATTGTAAAATTTTCCGCAACTGGAGGAAATAGTCTTTATTTTTATTTTATTTAATTCTATGACTTGTTGAGAATGATATAATTTTTATTTTTTAGATTTCAGTATAAATATGGATGCAACAGGAGGAAATACTTTTTGTGAAGATTCTGATCCACCTTACTTGGGTCAAGTTTTTCAAACACTGGACGAAGTTGAAGCATACTATAGAGCATATTCGAAAACGATAGGTTTCGGTATTAGAACTAAGACTACTAGAAAACGGGCGAATACAGATCAAATTTGTGGAAGACTATTTGAGTGTCATAGAGGAGCACCGTATGTACCCCCGGTTGTTCGGATCAGTGACGAAGGGCCATCAAGACAAAGAAAACGCGACACATTTCCGGGTACTGGCTGCAAGGCCCATGTGTATGCAGTACACCGGAAAAATGAAAACCATTGGGTTGTGACGGGAGTGGAGTTGAGCCATAATCATCAGTTGATGACCCCTAGTAAGATTGGTCAAATTCATCAACACCGAGAAATAAGCGCGGCACACAGACAACTGATATTTACAATGGCCGAGGCTAAAATTCCACCTTCTAGAATGATGGGGGTTTTCTCAAGCCAGTCTGGGGGGATTGACAAGTTGAGTTTCAACGAAGTAGACCTTCGAAATGAACTTCGTGCTCAGAGGAGAGAGTCTTTCGGTAAGAGTGATTCTCAAGCTACACTTGATATCTTCAGGCACCTTCAGAGTGAGAATTCTGGCTTTTTCTATAGTCTCCAACTGGATGATGAGAACCGCATTAGTACTATATTTTGGGCGCCCGTTCTAGAGCTGCTTACCAAAATTTTGGGGATGTTGTGACGTTTGACACCACATACCGCACAAATAAGTACTCTATGCCTTTTGCTCCGTTCACCGGGGTGAACCACCACTATCAGTCAATCTTGTTTGGCTTTGCCCTGCTTAGGGATGAGACGGAGGAGTCATTTACGTGGTTATTTGAAACGTGGCTTAAAGCAATGTATCATATTCCTCCAAAGACCATCATCACCGACCAAGATCTGGCAATGAAAAATGCAATCGCTAAGGTCCTTCCAGATACTCACCATGGCCTGTGCACATGGCACATAAGCAACAAATATCCCGAACGGCTTCACAATGTATATGCAAACCATCCGACATTCAAGACTGACTTTAATACATGTGTGAAGAAATCGTTGACGGTAGACGTGTTCGAGGAGAGGTGGGCCAAGTTAATGGATGACTACTATTTGCACAATCATGAATGGTTACAATCGTTGTATGAGATCAAGACACAGTGGGTCGGTGCCTACACCAAGAAGTTTTTTGCAGCCGGAATGACTACGACCTCGAGAAGCGAAGGTATGAATGCATTCTTTGATGGGTACGTAGGCCATTCTTCAAGTATAACAGAGTTCGTACTAGAGATGCAGAAAGCCCTTGACAAGCAATTTTTCCTTGAGAGAGAAGCCGACGCGGCTACAGTTTACAGAGAAAGAGCCATAGTAGTTTTTTCACCTTTGGAGGCTCATGCGGCTCAAGTCTATACCAAGGAAATGTTTAGACAGTTTCAAGAGGAACTACTAAAGTCGAATCAATATAGCATGACAAAGTTGCACGAGTATTCCACCAGAGTGATCAAGGTTTATGCTTTGACAAATGTGACGAATTTCGCCAATCCGTGCTCTTCGTCGGCTCCGAGGAGCAGAAGACATTTTACCGTAGCAGTTTGTATGGACACCGGGTTGGTTAATTGCAACTGTCAACTGTTTGAGCATAAAGGTATACTTTGTCGACACGCGTTGAGGGTTTTAGCGCCAAGAATGCTCGTGAAATCCCTCCACAGTATATCTTGGAACGGTGGACGAAGGAAGCCAATAGAGTCCACGGTCACATTCCTTACGTGCCCAATGTTTCAGTTGATTTCGAGCAATCTGAGACGCTGCGATATAATCACCTTTGTAACATCATGCACGGTTTATCATTGGATGCAGCGTCAACATTTGATGGGTACAGGTATCAAGTTGAAGCAGCCGCACGGGATAAGGCTAACCTTGCACAGTTTAGGATGGCATTACCAGAAAGACGGGACACTCCGACTAGTCGAACGACTCCAGCCGGTAGATTCAATCGAGCTTCACAGCCAGTCATTGACGGCACTAGCCTGCAAGGTGAGGAGGACGACATTTTTGATCCGATTATTTCTCAAACAAAAGGGCGAAAACGAGCAATACGCATGAAGAATCCGATTGAAGAAGCAACGGGTCAAAAAAAATTGCGAAAGTGTGCGTTGTGTAATAAGATGACTGATCATGACAAGAGAAACCATTATAAAGTGTTAGGTATCGAACCTGGCAGTATGGTCGAGGAGGACGATGATGATGATCAGTGTTAGGGTTAATGTTTCAGTTGTATAAATTGAACTTTTATAATGTTTAAATTTGTGATTTGGTTTGTGGAATCATAACTTCCGAAAAATTACGTAATTTTTTTTGTCACTTTTTTTTGCTCATTGAACCTTAGGCACGCTAGTTAGCCCATTTGTATCAATTTTGGAAAAAACGAGACACATTATTTTTTGGATTTTCCTAGGAAGGGCCTGTTCGGGCACACTTTAGGGCCCAATTCATAACTTCCGAAAAATTACGTAATTTTTTTTGTCACTTTTTTTTTGCTCATTGAACCTTAGGCACGCTAGTTAGCCCATTTGTATCAATTTCGGAAAAAACCGAGACACATTATTTTTTGGGTTTTCCTAGGAAGGGCCTGTTCGGGCACACTTTAGGGCCCAATTCATAACTTCTGAAAAATTACGTAATTTTTTTTGTCACTTTTTTTTTGCTCATTGAACCTTAGGCACGCTAGTTAGCCCATTTGTATCAATTTCGGAAAAAAAACCGAGACACATTAATTTAATTTCAAACCTTAATATCCAAAATCCAACAATAGTAATAATAAACACATACGAACGTCTACTACATCTCAGGATAATGGTAAGGAAGGCGTCTAGCTACACCCTTTTTCAGCTCCCAGGCTATCCTATATCTAAACGTCAAGGCATCGTTTCGAGACCACGTTTCATATTCGAGCACATCCGAGCGAGCTATGTAGTCCATGTACTTGAGGACGTAAATCCCGCAATCATGACTGTTATATTGCTTTGGTCGGTTTTCTATCGTCACGACCGTCCAAGGATCTATCATGGTTTTGCTCGTGATGGCTTCCCCCTTAAAATGTCGACACGCTAGTGGAATGATAGTAGTCTGCATCCAACAATAAAAAAGGTTATCAAGCCTATGTAACAAGAAGAATAGACTATGAGCGAAGGTCAAGATATAAACTAACCACCGCATTGATGTACGTGGAGTACATCTGCGCCAGCTGCTGACCAGGTCCGTCTTCCCTTAGGCTATCGTATATGTGGACCACTTTATTCTCTGGAAAGAGAACTAATAGGAAGAAGTGGCTTGCATGAAGAGCAGGTAGCATGATTAGGTTCGCATCAGCTGCGTGACATTGATAGTCCGCGTTCAAGTAGGAAAGCACGTTTGCA
Organism: Escallonia herrerae; assembly: GCA_033070095.1. Classification (NCBI taxonomy): domain Eukaryota; kingdom Viridiplantae; phylum Streptophyta; class Magnoliopsida; order Escalloniales; family Escalloniaceae; genus Escallonia; species Escallonia herrerae. The sequence goes on along the minus strand of JAVXUP010005309.1, from coordinate 15,380 downwards.
GATGGTCGCCATTCACCCTTGCTTGTCCCTCGCTTCCTCCTCCATTCTGTGAACTCCTTCATGCTATTCACCATGAAGGGGATAACAAAAGAGGCATACATGTTGAACTTCAAAGTTTGGCAGGGGTTATAATTTAGCTCTCTAACACGCAGCAGATATATAAGCGTCAATGAGAAAATTTGAAATATCTGTGTTCGGCGCCAACAGTCTTAGATCTGAGTGAGCTAGGAATGAAGCAACAGGAAAGTCTGCTGTAGCGATTGGCTCATGCCCAAAGTAGTGCCGGTCGATCCAATCCCTTTTGGCCGGACTCAATGGCTTCGTCGGTTGTCCTTTATCCGACCGGATGCTTGGGCGCGATGCCTGGATTCCTACTTGGGTCACTTGAATCTGGGGCTGAGAGTCGTACGCGTCAGGAGGCAAGCGAGTAGACGGCTCCCACACCTGACTCTGGGGCTGATAGTCGTACGCGTCAGGAGGGAAGCGAGTAGACGACTCCCACACCTGACTCTGGGGCTGATAGTCGTACGCGTCAGGAGGCAAGCGACTAGACGGCTCCCCTTGGTAACCCCGGTACGCAAGACTAAAGTTTTGAACTTCAGTCTTGTACCTCTCAATGGACCTCTTGAGATTGTCAGGAGCCTGCGCGACAAACCAGTCAAACCCCTCCAGCTGCTTGAACACCTCAGTGCCCTGGTCAACCTAAAAAACATGCATACAAAATATGGCTAATCATTTCAGGCATGGTAGATAAGGTGCGCAAATAAAAATTGAAACAACACTAGCATGACTTACAATGTTCAATGCCCAGAACTGGTCATAGATCTCACGTGGCGCATACGATGTCTTCCTCGCCTGGGAAGGGCGATTCACCCTCGTGCGCGTCACCTTGAGAAACCATTGCAGGTACTCCTCAATGCTGATGCTGTCGGCCTTCAGCGATACAAGGCTATCATATGTTTCTTGCCAGGTATTCCACTGTTGCACCTCGTCGCTCAACAAATTCAAGGCATCAGGCACCTCGAAGTTCGGCCCTCGACCACTCCTGTATGGCCGCATGTCTACAGCGGGTTTTGGTATCCCTTGTAGACAGCCAGCTTGCCTCATAGCTCGATCGGGCATCTGAAACTCACATACTTCGAAGTGAATAAGCGGCACCCGAACCAAACCTGCCAGCACGTACGACACCGGAAGTTGCCAACACCACTCATCCAACCGATGCATCACCTTGCTATATGGCTGCCACGTCACCTGGGATGCATTGAGTATCTCTAGTTCCCCCCGATAGAACTTTAGATGGTGGTGCAGGTCTACCCGTCTCCTCCGGTTGGTCGTAGGCCCCCAGGCCCACACCCTAGGCCACGTCTCATCGGAATATTCCCGCGGTTGTGGACGACCCGTGGGTAGCCTCTCGTAAGACCAAACCTGTGAATGCAAACATTATCTGGAATTAGCACATTAGAGGCTAGAATATATTGACACGTCAACCAAGAAAATAAATGCTCAAACCTGTAATAGAGTGAGGCAGGCGGCAATGGACTTGGCACCCTTTCTCGTAGCTTTGTGCAGTGCTCGATATAGGTGCGCAAGGACAGCTGAACCCCACGAATACGAGTATACCTCCTCAAGATCCTCCAAGAACACCATATACTTCGGATGCACCGTGTTTTTCGAATGCGTCGGAAGTAATATGGCTCCAATAATATACAGAAGGAATGCTTTCGTATACGTCACGAAATCGTGAGGAGTGTATTCATCCGGTAGCACGCCATACTGCTCTCTCAGCCATTTAAGTTTGATGCCGTTCGTTGTAAGAGCTTCCCTCGGAATTCCCGGGAAATACTGCCTAGCCATCTTCGCTATGGATGCAGACGTTTTGCTCGAAGTAATGGGTTTGCCGTGACATGGGATTCCAAGTATAAATCCGACGTCCTCTAATGTAATAGTCATTTCACCAAACCGGAAGTGAAATGAGTTCGTCTCGCTCCTCCATCGTTCAACTAGAGCGGATATAAGGCAATCGTCGTGTCGAGACCAAATCCCGGGATCGGTGAACATAGATAAATTTTGACGGTGTAATAGTTGTATTTGTTCCTCGTTTAGTACCCACTCATCGTGGTGACTTGTGCTTTGAATTGTTTCCAAAACACCCCTATCGACACCGTCAAATACGTGCCTCGCGACGTGGTCATCGTCATCGTATAGGATTGATGTATCATGAGGTCCAGCGTTGAAATCCATATATCTAAGAACAAAATATAATCGTAAACCAACTTAGTATCCATAATATTTACATTCCAAAACTATAAATGGATCTTTAACCTAGCTTACCAACGCATTAGCAATAGTAATTATCTCATTATTTCAATGTATTAAAACAATTCCTCACTTCTCACCACTCCGAACGCTTAATTACGCTAGTTCCCTAAAATTTAGCGCCAACGTGGTTATTTAGCAATATACCGCCTGATGGCCGCTACAGCCCCAACACCTCAAAACCGCTTTAAAACTACTTTTTAAATGTATTACATCAATTATATACCAAATATTTCCTTTATCAAATTTTAAAGGGGATGAGTTACCAAAACACCCCCAACTTAAGCAAAATACCCCCTGGCAGCTATCGACCCAACAAACATCTCAGAACAAGGGTAAAATAACTTTTCAGGTGTCTTACACTCCTATTATTTCCTCCAGTTGTTTTACAATGTTCAATTACCAAAATACCCCTGATGAGCGGCAAATTACCGAAATGCCCCCGGGGGTTCATTATCACCCTAACGCCCCAAACCAGCTTCAAAACAACCTTTCAGGTGTTTTACTTACATTTCTGGACTAGAAAGTCCTTTGAAAAACTTAACACCGTAAAATTACCAAAATACCCCTCTCGGGATGGCAAATTACCAAAATGCCCCTGGCATCAGAACGATCTCAAAAGTGCATTGAAATGCTATTTTAAGCTTCCTGAATTCATTCTTGATCTAAAAAGTATTCTACGGACTTTTCGCCCAAAAATTCTGAACCGGTGTCCGGATCGAGCGCTTAAAAGCCCGTTCGGCCAAAAAATAGCTAACGACTTCGGAATGGCCCGAAATCCTGGGGGATGGAACTTCCCAACATCCTAGGGTTCTCATAAAAGTTTCGCATGAAATCGCGCTGCCTTGATATTTTAAATTACACTACAAAGTTACAAGGTTCCCCTCAATCAGTTAACCCCTTTTCAGTCTTTGGAAAAATCTGAAATTTTTTCCTGATATAGATCTTTTAAAAATAACTAGGGTCTTTTTTTTGCACTTTGGCACAATCTAGCTCTAGCTATTTTTTATAAATTTGTGAAAAACTGTCTAATTAAGTTTTCACCTTTAGCGACAATTACGTTTCGTATTCACATTAAACACACATAGTGTTACACCCTAGGAACACACACAGTGTCTTAAACCAAAATTATTTCCTCCAGTTGTGTTACAATGTTCAATTATCAAAATACCCCCGATGAGCGGCAAATTACCGAAATGCCCCCGGGGGTTCATTATCACCCTAACACCCCAAACCAGCTTCAAAACAACCTTTCAGGTGTTTTACTTACATTTCTGGACTAGAAAGTCCTTTGAAAAACTTAACACCGTAAAATTACCAAAATACCCCTCTTGGGGTGGCAAATTACCAAAATGCCCCTGGCATCAGAACGATCTCAAAAGTGCATTGAAATGCTATTTTAAGCTTCCCGAATTCATTCTTGATCTAAAAAGTATTCTACGGACTTTTCGCCCAAAAATCCCGAACCGGTGTCCGGATCGAGCGCTTAAAAGCCCGTTCGGCCAAAAAAATAGCTAACGACTTCGGAGTGGCCCGAAATCCTGGGGGATGGAACTTCCCAACATCCTAGGGTTCTCATAAAAGTTTCGCGTGAAATCGCGCTGGCTTGATATTTTAAATTACAGTGCAAAGTTTCAAGGTTCCCCGTATCAGTTAACCCATTCCCTGTATTTGAAAAAATCTAAAAATTTTTACTGATATAGATCTTTTAAAAATAACTAGGGTCTTTTTTTCGCACTTTGGCAAAATCTAGCTCTAGATATTTTTTATAAATTCATGAAAAATCTTAATTTCGACGCCCTAAAAAATCGCTATTTTGGAATCTATAAATGTAATACCGCTCATCCGATCTCGGATTGATCTGATTTTTGTTTCCTTCAATTTGTATTTTTCGTTATCTTCGATTTGAGTCTACAATGACTATTTTTGAACTTTGAAATTAACATTGAATTGAATTACAAGAAAACCCAAAAAATACTTACTTGTTTTGACTTGATATATTTAAAGAAAAATCCACCGATCTTCTAGCGGTTATCCACCGAGCTTCTAGCGTAAATTTTTTTTGTTTGTATTGTTGTAGGTGAGATATGGAGTATGAAGATAGTTGGTAAAGATGATGGAGAGTGGAAGAAAAGTGGAAGAAAGGGTTCGGGGAGGAGAGTTTATAAAGAGAAAAAAGCGAAGGAAATAGAAGAAAGAAGACAGAAAAAAAATCCGTGAGTAACCACGTGGCATCACGGGAGGGGGAAGGGGGGGCCATGGGGAAGGGGGCATCACGGGGGGAAGGGGGGCCATGGGGGGGCATCATGGGGGAAGGGACACCACGTGGGGTGGGGGTGGGGGACCGCAACACTTTGTTGCGGTTGGGCATGGTGGGGGGGACGGGGCCACATGGCGGGGGGAGGGGATGCCACGTGGCGGGGGAAGAGGGGGACGGGGACACGTGGCGGGGGAAGGGGGACCGGGGGAAGGGGCCAACCGCAACACTTTGTTGCGGTTGGGGGCATGGGGGGAGGGGAGGACGGGGGGCCATGGGGGGAAGGGGGAGGCCACGTGGCGGCTGAGGGGAGGACAGGGGAAGGGGGGCCATGGGGGAAGGGGGGAAGGCCACGTGGTGGGGAAGGGGGACACCACGTGGGTGAAGGGGGGCCAACCGTAACTCTTTGTTGCGGTTGCGCAGGGGGGTGGGGGTGGGGGGAAGACGAGGGGAAGGGGGATGGGGGCCATGGGGGGTGAAGGGGGAGGGGGGTCCAGGGGGGACGCAACCGTAAAAAAATGTTGCGGTTGTGTATTTGCAATCAATAATGCCAACCGCTACTCTTTGTAGTGGTTTGGTGGAGAAATTTTATTTCTCCACCGGTGGGTGTGGATCGGCTCCCTATATATATATATGTACATATATATATATGTATATCTAGATATATGTATATGTATATATATATATATGTGTGTGTATACATATATATATATATATATATATATGTATATGTATATAGATATACATATACCTGTATATAGATATACATACATGTATATATATATACATACATGTATATAGATATACATATACATGTATATATATATATATATATAGATATACATATACATGTATATAGATATACATACATATGTATATAGATATACATACATGTATATATATACATACATGTATATATAGATATACATGTACATGTACATATATATAAGCATTCTCAGGGCAGCCGTTCGAGGCTCCCCTTCTAGCCGTCAGACCATTTTGAGAGGAATAGATTGATACCGAGAGAGAAAGAAGGGGAAAGGATCGAAGAGAGTGTTCCGGCGATTTTTTCGGGTAAGTTTTTCTTGATCATTTCTCTGTTGTTACTTATGGTTTATGGGTTGAAGGAAAGAAAGGGAAATCTGCCAATAGGGTTTAAGTTAGATCTTTATATGAATTTGTCACGCCCCCAAACCGGAAGGCCGCGACTTCAAAGCAAACCTCATGATATACTATTACCATATAGATGATGATGGTATAAACAGAGCACTAAAAGCCTCCAAACATAAAGTATTACCAAAACTAACAAAAGTCTATTACAACGCGTTTCCAAAAATATGCCCGTACAAAAGGATTCCTAATCGCAGCGGACAAATAGAGATACCAAACAATTCTATCAAATTACCCCAACCGGGTAAAGTCCCCAAAAGAAATAAACTACAAAGTTTATCAAACCAAAAAGCAAAATCTCATAGCTGCAACGCTGCTATAAGGATCAAGAGTCACTTCCTTCACCTGTGGCAAAGGCAAGGTAAGAAGACAAAGGGGTGAGCTCAAATAGCCCAGTAGGGTAAACAAATGGTAAGATGTCAAGCAATAATGACGTATCTAATAACAATATTGGATGAAACAGACAAATCATGTCTTACTATCACATATCGAAGCATCAAAGATTTAGCATTTAACCCAAAACACATTTCAATTATATGTAGGGTATGCTACAAACATGCGATGACTATGGTGGTCATAAGACCCAAATGTCGAACCAAACATACAAATATCAAACGCGTGCTCCGGAGCATACTAGGAGACTTCGGCTCTCTAGTATAACAAACATGTGTCCAAAGGACCCTCTCAATTTGAGAGTTGTTCAACATAGTCAATGTCAATCTTAAATTGACGGTCACAAATGTACAAATTCAAAGTTTAGCATCATTAAGGCACAAATGAGAAGGGGTGAACAATGTTCTTAAGAGACAAAAGTGAAGCAATCAATTACAAACGGCATAAATGAATCAAAGTGACGAAAGTATAAGCCTTCAAATTTTTGGAGATACCTTTTCACAGCAAAAATTGTATAAACCCTTACCTCAAACAAGCTTTTGAACAAAAGAAAACCTTAAAGCACTACTCTAGCGCCAATGAGCTTTCCAAGCCTCCTATTCTCTCCCTCTCCGCCGCAAAGGAGCAAGAAATCGAGAACAAAAGGGCTAGAAGGAAAATAAAGAAACTATTTATATAAAGGTAAAATTTCACTATTCGTTCGAAGCAAACACAAGTATTAGTCGACTAAAAAAAAGCTTAAATTCGACTAAAAGGTTTACATTCGACTAAAAGGTTCAAATTCGACTGAAAGTGTTTTAAATTCGACTAAAAGGTTTATATTCGACTAAAACTGTTTTAAATTTGACTAAAAGTGTTTCAAATTCGACTAAAAGGTTTACATTCGACTAAAAGATTCAAATTCGACTAAAACACCTTAAATTCGACTAAAAGTGTTTCAAATTCGACTGAAAGTGTTTTGATTCGACTAAAAGGTTCAAATTTGACTAAAACACCTTAAATTCGACTAAAAAGTAGCTTTTAGTCGACTGAAAGTACTGTTCATCGACTAAAAGTACTGTTCATCGAATTTTTTTTTTTTTTAACTTTGCTTAGCATAAGGAATGAAAAACTTTGGGGTATTACATTCTCCCCCCCTTAAAAGAATTCCGTCCGCGGAATTAAAACGTACCTTAAACATCGAAGAGCTGAGGGTGCTTTTCGCGCATTGCATCCTCGAGTTCACACGTGGCTTCTTCCACCGAATGGTTACGCCAAAGCACTTTAACCAACTTAATGGTTTTTGTGCGTAAAATTTGATCCTTGCGGTCCAGAATTTTCACTGGGCGTTCCTCGTATGATAAGTCCTCCCGAATCTCCACAGGTTCGAAATGTATGACATGTGAAGGATCTGGCACGTATTTCCTCAAGGCTGATACGTGAAACACATTATGTATTTGCGACAAACCGGGAGGTAAGGCAACTTGATAAGCGACCGGTCCAACTCTCCGCAAGATCTCAAATGGTCCGATAAATCTAGGGCTAAGCTTGCCCTTCTTCCCAAAACGCATTACTCCCTTCCAAGGCGATACTTTGAGAAACACATGATCTCCCACTTCGAAATTTAGCTCGCGCCTTCTATTATCTACATAACTCTTTTGACGACTTTGAGCCACTATCAAATTATCCTTGATCAAACGAATTTTCTCCGAGGTAGCTTGTACTATCTCGGGCCCTAAGGCACCCAAAAGCTTCTCCTCACCAACTTTGAGCCAACAAATTGGCGTTCTACACCTCCGCCCATACAAGGCCTCAAATGGTGCCATACCAATACTAGCCTGGAAGCTATTGTTGTAAGCAAACTCCACAAGCGGCAATTGATCAGCCTAACTATTCTTGAAGTTTAACGAGCAAGCCCTAAGCATGTCTTCTAAAATCTGAATCATTCTCTCTGACTGTCCATCACTTTGAGGATGATAAGCCGTACTAAGGTCAAGTTGAGTACCCAAGGCTTTTTGCAAGCTGCGCCAAAATTTCGACGTAAAACGTGCATCTTTATCCGAAACGATTGAAACGGGTACACCGTGGAGTCGAACAATCTCTTGGATGTAAAGTTTGGCTAACCTCTCCAAGCTATAGGTAACCTTAATCGGAATGAAATGTGCTGACTTGGTCAAACGATCAACTATTACCCAAACCGAATCGTGTCCTTGCCTCGTCCTAGGCAACCCCGACACAAAGTCCATGGCAATACGTTCCCACTTCCATTGAGGGATAGTAAGAGGTTGCAAAGGTCTTGTAGGTCGTTGATGTTCCGCTTTAACTTGCTGACATGTAAGGCATCGAGCGACAAAATCTTCTATCTCCCTTTTCATATCGTTCCACCAAAACACGTCCCGTAAATCTCGATACATCTTAGTGCTACCTGGATGAACTGTGAAGCTGGAATTATGTGCATCTCGTAAAATTTCCTCCTTTAATTCCACATTAGAAGGAACACATAATCTATCTCCAAAACGCAATGCCCCCTCGGCGTCAATTCTGAACTCTGGCTGTTTACCTTCTCCAACTTGTTCTCTAATCTTAACAAATTTGGAATCCAAAATTTGAGCTTGCCTAATTCTTTCGATCAAGGTAGGTGGCGCCATTAAATTTCCAAATAATTTCCCGTCCCGAAAACCAAAACATCCACACCCAAACTTTCAAGATCCGCAAGAATTTCCTTACGTGAAGTTAAAAGGGCTGCACATGTACCTGTGTTCTTTCGGCTAAGAGCATCGGCGACCACATTGGCCTTCCCCGGATGATACAAGATCTTGCAGTCATAGTCCTTAAGCAATTCCAACCATCGACGTTGTCGCATATTTAATTCTTTCTGCGTGAATAAAAACTTAAGACTCTTGTGATCGGTGTATATCTCACATGTTTCACCATAGAGATAGTGCCTCCAAATTTTCAAAGCGAAAACTACCGTAGCTAGTTCCAAGTCATGTGTTGGGTACCTCACTTCATACGTTTTGAGTTGTCGCGAGCCATAAGCAATAACTCGCCCATGTTGCATCAATACACATCCCAAACCCTTCCGTGAAGCATCGCTATAAACCACAAATCCTCCTGCCCCCGAAGGTAGAGAAAGGACCGGAGCTGAAACCAATCTGTTCTTTAATTCTAGAAAACTGCGATCACACTCTTTCGACCACTCGAACCTCACTTTCTTTCGAGTCAATCGAGTCAATGGAATAGCGAGTTTTGAAAACCCCTCAATAAACCTGCGATAATAGCTAGCCAAACTAAGGAAACTACGAACTTCACTCACCGTTCTTGGTCTTTCCCAATTCCACACTGCCTCTACCTTGGATGGATCCACCGAGATCCCATCTTTAGATGCCACATGCCCTAAAAACACAACTTTTTCAAGCCAAAACTCACATTTATCAAACTTGGCATAAAACTTCACTTCCCTCAAAATTTGTAGCACCATACGTAAATGCCCTTCATGTTCTTCCTTGCTTCTAAAGTAGATCAATATGTCATCGATAAAGACTATGAAAAATTGGTCCAAATATCGCTTGAATACCCGATTCATTAAGTCCATAAACGCTGCAGGTGCGTTAGTTAACCCAAACGGCATTACAACAAACTCATAGTGTCCGTACCTCGTGCGAAAAGCAGTCTTGGATATATCATCCTTCCTAATCTTCAATTGGTGGTAACCCGATCTCAAATCAATCTTGGAAAAGTATTCCGCACCTTGTAGTTGATCAAACAAATCATCAATTCGCGGCAAAGGATACTTGTTGCGAACTGTAATATGGTTCAACTCCCTATAGTCAATACACAATCTCAACGTTTCATCCTTCTTCTTTACAAATAAAACAGGAGCACCCCAAGGAGAGACGCTTGGGCGAATGAAGCCTTTCTCAAGCAATTCTTGAAGTTGCACCTTAAGTTCTTTGAGCTCGGCCGGGGCCATACGATAAGGAACCTTAGAAATTGGAGCAGCTCCTGGTATAAGATCTATAACAAACTCGATTTTACGATCTGGAGGAAGACCAGGGAGTTCCTCCGGAAACACATCCGAAAATTCGTCAACGATAGGAATGGCGGATAAATTTTGAACAGCTATTCGAGTATCCACAATGTGAGCTAAATATCCTTGACATCCCTTTCAAAGCAAACGCCTAGCCTGCAAGGCAGATACAAGGCAAGACGAAGTAATGGGCGTAGAACCCTTAAACTTGAACTTGGATTGACCGGGAATCTGGAAATGCACTTCTTTGGCATAGCAATCCAACGAGGCATGGTAGGAAGACAACCAGTCCATTCCGAGAATAACATCAAAATCCCGAATGTCCAAAGCTATAAGGTTCACGGGTAACACTCTACCCTCGATGCGTACCAAGCAAGGCTTGTACACAGTAGATACTAATATAGATTTCCCCACCGGGGTATTAATCATCAAATCAAACTCTAAAAGTTGTGGGTCAGAACCCAACTTACACGCTAGAGAAGGGGTTATAAACGAATGCGTGGATCCAGGGTCAAACAATGCATGAAAAGAACGAGAACCAATCTGAACTGTACCTGCCACTACATCGTTAGAAGTTGTGGCATCCTTGGCAGTCAAAGCATAAGCACGGCCTTGTACTCTTGGCCTCTGGTCCCCCGTGGACGGTTTAGCTCTACCCTGAGCTTGGACGTTGTAAGTCTTCTCCTTCTTCGGATACGGGCATTCCATAGCATAATGCCCCTCTTTCCCACAGTTGAAACATGAATTTGTCAAACGATGGCAAGGCTTATCCCCATGATTTTTTCCACAAGTAGCGCAAACTTTTGTACCCCCTTGAGTCGATTTCATACCTTCTTGTAAAGTTGCTTTCCTCTTGTTCTGACCACCGCTCTTGCTCTTGTCCGAAGTTTCTGCACGGCTTCTTTTGTGCCTTAATTCCTCTTGCTCCTTCAAAAATTCCCCGTAGTCCGTCTCTAGAATTTTGGCCCGTTCAACCACCTTAGCATAAGTCAGAAGCTTTAGAGCCAACAATCTGTTCTTGATGCCGCGCTTCAATCCCTTCTCAAATCTTCTTGCCTTACGATTTTCGGTGTCAACCAAATACGGGGCATGCCTTGACAATGAGGTGAACTTCGCCTCATATTCTGCTACCGTCATATCATTATGTACTAACTTCAAGAACTCTTCCTCCTTCTGATCTCTTACATTTTGAGGAAAGTACTTCTTGAAGAAAATGTTCTTGAACCGTTCCCAAGTCATGGGATGATCAACATTGATCCTCTATGTGCGCTTGACCATGTTCCACCAATGGTCGGCTTCATCTTCCAACATGAATACTGCATACGCCACCTTTTGCTCATCACTGGTATCCCAAAGGTCGAACACCTTCTCACTTTGGTTCATCCACGCTTCAGCCTTCTCCGAATCGGGTTCCCCTCTAAAGGCGGGTACTAACTTTTTGAATTTTTCCACATCTCCGGTCTTAACACCATCCTTCGGCCCATTGTTTTGATTTTGGTGTAGCGGCACCCCGTTACCTCCTGTAATTAGGTTCGCCAAATTCTGAAATCCGTGTATAATGGCTTCAGCAACTCCGTCATTCGTTGGTGGACCATGAGGTTCGTTCGCGTTGCGATTAGAACGTCTAGGAGGCATGGTACTCCTAGCACATCAAACGAAACTGTATAAGCCTATAATGTACAAAAGATAAACGCGAAATCAAAACAAATCTCACAACATCTTAGACCTAGGCTCACCCGAGTCTACAGAATCACAAACCTAAGCTCTGATACCAACCCTGTCACGCCCCCAAACCGGGAGGCCGCGACTTCAAAGCAAACCTCATGATATACTATTACCATATAGATGATGATGGTATAAGCAGAGCACTAAAAGCCTCCAAACATAAAGTATTACCAAAACTAACAAAAGTCTATTACAACGCGTTTCCAAAAATATGCCCGTACAAAAGGATTCCTAATCGCAGCGGACAAATAGAGATACAAAACAATTCTATCAAATTACCCCAACCGGGTAAAGTCCCCAAAAGAAATAAACTACAAAGTTTATCAAACCAAAAAGCAAAATCTCATAGCTGCAACGCTGCTATAAGGATCAAGAGTCACTTCCTTCACCTGTGGCAAAGGCAAGGTAAGAAGACAAAGGGGTGAGCTCAAATAGCCCAGTAGGGTAAACAAATGGTAAGATGTCAAGCAATAATGACGTATCTAATAACAATATTGGATGAAACAGACAAATCATGTCTTACTATCACATATCGAAGCATCAAAGATTTAGCATTTAACCCAAAACACATTTCAATTATATGTAGGGTATGCTACAAACATGCGATGACTATGGTGGTCATAAGACCCAAATGTCGAACCAAACATACAAATATCAAACGCGTGCTCCGGAGCATACTAGGAGACTTCGGCTCTCTAGTATAACAAACATGTGTCCAAAGGACCCTCTCAATTTGAGAGTTGTTCAACATAGTCAATGTCAATCTTAAATTGACGGTCACAAATGTACAAATTCAAAGTTTAGCATCATTAAGGCACAAATGAGAAGGGGTGAACAATGTTCTTAAGAGACAAAAGTGAAGCAATCAATTACAAACGGCATAAATGAATCAAAGTGACGAAAGTATAAGCCTTCAAATTTTTGGAGATACCTTTTCACAGCAAAAATTGTATAAACCCTTACCTCAAACAAGCTTTTGAACAAAAGAAAACCTTAAAGCACTACTCTAGCGCCAATGAGCTTTCCAAGCCTCCTATTCTCTCCCTCTCCGCCGCAAAGGAGCAAGAAATCGAGAACAAAAGGGCTAGAAGGAAAATAAAGAAACTATTTATATAAAGGTAAAATTTCACTATTCGTTCGAAGCAAACACAAGTATTAGTCGACTAAAAAAAAGCTTAAATTCGACTAAAAGGTTTACATTCGACTAAAAGGTTCAAATTCGACTGAAAGTGTTTTAAATTCGACTAAAAGGTTTATATTCGACTAAAACTGTTTTAAATTTGACTAAAAGTGTTTCAAATTCGACTAAAAGGTTTACATTCGACTAAAAGACCTTAAATTCGACTAAAAGTGTTTCAAATTCGACTGAAAGTGTTTTGATTCGACTAAAAGGTTCAAATTTGACTAAAACACCTTAAATTCGACTAAAAAGTAGCTTTTAGTCGACTGAAAGTACTGTTCATCGACTAAAAGTACTGTTCATCGAATTTTTTTTTTTTTTTTTTAACTTTGCTTAGCATAAGGAATGAAAAACTTTGGGGTATTACATTCTCCCCCCCTTAAAAGAATTCCGTCCGCGGAATTAAAACGTACCTTAAACATCGAAGAGCTGAGGGTGCTTTTCGCGCATTGCATCCTCGAGTTCACACGTGGCTTCTTCCACCGAATGGTTACGCCAAAGCACTTTAACCAACTTAATGGTTTTTGTGCGTAAAATTTGATCCTTGCGGTCCAGAATTTTCACTGGGCGTTCCTCGTATGATAAGTCCTCCCGAATCTCCACAGGTTCGAAATGTATGACATGTGAAGGATCTGGCACGTATTTCCTCAAGGCTGATACGTGAAACACATTATGTATTTGCGACAAACCGGGAGGTAAGGCAACTTGATAAGCGACCGGTCCAACTCTCCGCAAGATCTCAAATGGTCCGATAAATCTAGGGCTAAGCTTGCCCTTCTTCCCAAAACGCATTACTCCCTTCCAAGGCGATACTTTGAGAAACACATGATCTCCCACTTCGAAATTTAGCTCGCGCCTTCTATTATCTACATAACTCTTTTGACGACTTTGAGCCACTATCAAATTATCCTTGATCAAACAAATTTTCTCCGAGGTAGCTTGTACTATCTCGGGCCCTAAGGCACCCAAAAGCTTCTCCTCACCAACTTTGAGCCAACAAATTGGCGTTCTACACCTCCGCCCATACAAGGCCTCAAATGGTGCCATACCAATACTAGCCTGGAAGCTATTGTTGTAAGCAAACTCCACAAGCGGCAATTGATCAGCCTAACTATTCTTGAAGTTTAACGAGCAAGCCCTAAGCATGTCTTCTAAAATCTGAATCATTCTCTCTGACTGTCCATCACTTTGAGGATGATAAGCCGTACTAAGGTCAAGTTGAGTACCCAAGGCTTTTTGCAAGCTGCGCCAAAATTTCGACGTAAAACGTGCATCTTTATCCGAAACGATTGAAACGGGTACACCGTGGAGTCGAACAATCTCTTGGATGTAAAGTTTGGCTAACCTCTCCAAGCTATAGGTAACCTTAATCGGAATGAAATGTGCTGACTTGGTCAAACGATCAACTATTACCCAAACCGAATCGTGTCCTTGCCTCGTCCTAGGCAACCCCGACACAAAGTCCATGGCAATACGTTCCCACTTCCATTGAGGGATAGTAAGAGGTTGCAAAGGTCTTGTAGGTCGTTGATGTTCCGCTTTAACTTGCTGACATGTAAGGCATCGAGCGACAAAATCTTCTATCTCCCTTTTCATATCGTTCCACCAAAACACGTCCCGTAAATCTCGATACATCTTAGTGCTACCTGGATGAACTGTGAAGCTGGAATTATGTGCATCTCGTAAAATTTCCTCCTTTAATTCCACATTAGAAGGAACACATAATCTATCTCCAAAACGCAATGCCCCCTCGGCGTCAATTCTGAACTCTGGCTGTTTACCTTCTCCAACTTGTTCTCTAATCTTAACAAATTTGGAATCCAAAATTTGAGCTTGCCTAATTCTTTCGATCAAGGTAGGTGGCGCCATTAAATTTCCAAATAATTTCCCGTCCCGAAAACCAAAACATCCACACCCAAACTTTCAAGATCCGCAAGAATTTCCTTACGTGAAGTTAAAAGGGCTGCACATGTACCTGTGTTCTTTCGGCTAAGAGCATCGGCGACCACATTGGCCTTCCCCGGATGATACAAGATCTTGCAGTCATAGTCCTTAAGCAATTCCAACCATCGACGTTGTCGCATATTCAATTCTTTCTGCGTGAATAAAAACTTAAGACTCTTGTGATCGGTGTATATCTCACATGTTTCACCATAGAGATAGTGCCTCCAAATTTTCAAAGCGAAAACTACCGTAGCTAGTTCCAAGTCATGTGTTGGGTACCTCACTTCATACGTTTTGAGTTGTCGCGAGCCATAAGCAATAACTCGCCCATGTTGCATCAATACACATCCCAAACCCTTCCGTGAAGCATCGCTATAAACCACAAA
>JAVXUP010005308.1:0-20466 GCA_033070095.1 Escallonia herrerae | reverse complement strand
TATAAAATTATCGCTTCTCCTTATAGTAAATTAGCAGGGAGAGTGATATTAGTGGCTTCATTGATCTTGAATACTTATAAACAAATTGGACACGTTTACTCATACACAGATGATGCGATTCATTCTATTAAGAGATGGTCACGTGTAATTCACTTATACAAAATGTCATTATTAATTTGCATTTTATCTGAAAAGTCATGCTGATTTCATGCCATATCTATGCTTTATAAACTTTTCACCCTTAACACGAAAACATAATCATCTTTTGCTCACTCGTATTCTTATGTTGTGGACCACATGATCTACCAGAGTCTGCTGCTATTTTCGTATTAGACTCTTACAGTGACTGGAGATCCATTACTACTGGACATTGTCGAAGAATTGGTCCGATGAAGAATGAAGGCAAGTGAGGGAAAGTCAAAAGACTCATGAAAGGTACTCGTTGTAAGTAAATGTTTTAGGCCGAGAAAAGTGCCAAGTTGTTACTTCTCACATAATATTTTGTACTGTGGAATTATATGCTGCATATTGACAAGTAAATCTGCGATATGGAGAATTTGTGTTATGCATGAGATTAGGTGCAGCCTTAACTTTGTACTATGCCATACAACAAAGAAGTGAAAAACGAAGTATACATAGCTGCTTCCCAGAAAGCAGGTGTTTTATTTGCATATATTGGTATACACCTTGTAAAAGGGTGATATATTTGGCAATGGCTTACCTTCTGAGCGAAAAGTAGGAATCTTATTTCAAGATTCTGGGTGACTATTCACCATGAAGATTCAGTCCTTTCTTGCAAATACTTTACAGGACCATAGCAACAAGTACTCTACATAATCGATAGCAGTTATAACATTACATAAATAAAAAGCCTTTTTTCCTGGTGCAACTGAGAAGACCCATCCTAACCTCATGATTTAAGTGAAATGCCCTGCAATTAGCCTCTGGCTGTAGAGGTAGAGCTATTCATGCAACCAGGTGTTCCTTCATCTAGGACGATGACGGAGGCTGCTCGTGATGCTGAGGATTAGGTCCTCCCGGTACTCCTTTGTCTATCTCCACCATTGCTCTCCCATTTTCATGCTTCCCCATGGACAAGTCAAAGCCTAATTCACGTAAAATACGTCGGCTATCAATCTTTTTCTGGATAATATTAGGCTCGCTAAATCTAGTTGCTGTTGAGCTGCTAACATGTGCCAAAAGAAGTAGTATGATCAACAGTGAAACTCGTGTGAAAGTTGAGTTGGCCATTTTTGGTGCAGGCAGGATCAACTAAAGAGCAGTCAACTAGCTTATGATTGAAATTACATGTGCCTTGATATATAACACAAAATTTTAAGGAGGCTTCCATGACTAGAAAATCTTTTAAAGTAAATATACAGTATAGTGGTAGCGGCGTCTACAAGCGGATGAAAAATCCTACATGGTTCATTGTCTTACTCTTAAAATGGAGTTGCTTTTATGCAATTCCATTACCTCAAATAACAATAGACAGATCTTCCATTATCGGAGTCGAGCACTTTACCTCTTTGTCTTCTCCTTGCATCACCAATAAATTTGGAGCCAGCCTAGTTGCCTGTCTAGTCATCTCGTGCTCTTCACAAGCATATCCTTGGACACTTGCAAAACATATACTTTAACCAAGTTAAACAATGAAGAGACACAGTGACAAGGACTATAAATTAGAAGAAAGTTATACAATCAACACACATAATGACAAGGATTCCTTGGAAGGCCAGAACAAAAGTATGTCTAATCCTACTTATAGTATGTGAGTTTTCGTATGATAATCTCTCTTGCAATCGAATCGCCACAGCAACAAATATATGCCTCTTTTGACTACTGAGGGGTCTCTTTCCACGGGATGATTATTTGACCTTTCAAAGAGATTGTGCTTTATGGTCCTAAACTGGCAGTGTATTATGTTTTGCTCTATCCAACTAACTTTCTTTGGATTTTCTCGCGAAGAATCCTAGTGGATCTCTTGCACGTCCAAAAGCGCTAGGTGACATAGCTGGAAAGACAGATGACCTTTATAAAGGGTGATCTTCATGGTAAGTGCATAGGGGGTCAAATGATAAATTTTCTTCATTAAAGATCACAAATCTGACCAGTTAACATTGTATAATGCCAATCAATCGTTTTCAATCTAGCAAATAGTGGGTGTATCTTGTCTTCCCATGTAGAAAGAGACAAGAAAACAGATCAACTCAATTGATTTTTTTCCCATTTGAAGTTGTTTTTCTTCAGATATTTGCATTGTCAATGAATGTAATTATTTTGTTAATGATGATGCCTTCATCTGCTTGCTTAGCTTCAGATCAGAGTTTCTGGTAACCGATATCTCATGCTGGAGCAAAATTATTTTGGTTGAGAAGTTACTGATCAATGGGTCTTCCTTTCAAGATCATGCTGCCATTTTCAACAATATGCACTTGATCAATCATTTCCATTTTGCAATTCTAAGTTCTAGTTCACACACATTTCTCTGCATTCTTGAGTTCATCTGTTTCCAACAGTTAACTGATCTAGTTGCAAGAGATCAACTGTTAATGCAAATCCCGAGCATGATTGCATTTGAATTGGCTACTGTATTTCCATTTAGGAGAAAACGTTTGAGCACAATTTTCAGTCAATTCATGCTATGGGTTATGGCTAAAATTTCTAGGATGGTCTTCAATGATTGTATTTGAAGTATCACCTTACGTTTCCCTAATATATGACAGATGGTATAGCTCAGTCTTGCTTGCTGCAGCAAGTCCCCAGTTTATTGCCACTTACTAATTTTATTCCCCTGCAACCTCTCCTTGTGGGAGGAGCATATACTTTGTCTCTAAATGTGCCAGTAGTATTTGGTAGTAAAAATTTGATTCTCGACATTAGCAATCAATTGTTAATGAGAACAGTGGATAGAGACGTGTTGAAACTTGGTGTCCAACCCAAAAGCATGCTCTACAAGTGAAAAAGCTCATCAGTTATAAGAACCGATCCCAATCTCTATGTATAGTCGATGTGTGACTTTAACAACGAGAAAAATATTTATTGCGAGAAACATACTGATGTACTTCAGAGACATGCTAGTGGTATGAACTAAATTTTAGCAGTGAGCATTATGTTGTGGCCAGAAGTCCACTTTGGACCTTCAGCACCAAACCCTTTTCTGTAGTGCAGAACCCGGAAAAGGTTCTTAGGGACTAGAGGTGTACTCTTTTAAGTACTAGAATTTTTTGCCAGTTCTTTCTGTGCATCTTTGCGGCAAGATGGCAAATGGTTTTGAGTACCAAAAGTCAGAAGTTTTTGTTCCTAAGTAAGAGAGAGAAAGACCAGCATAGTTGACTTGGCTCAGTTGATGCAGTATAACTTGAATGTGGCTCGTACAGACTTGGGTCATTTTGGGATGAGTCTGGGAAATCAAGCTCGGCTTGTCTCATCATAGCATAAATGAGCTAGGGATCGCGGTCGAACAGCTTGATACATTATTTTGGCCCTGTTTGCATGTGAAATTCAGTAGGCCTCTTGCTGCTTGGCTTCAGGGCAACTGACCCTATGATTGAAACCCGTAACTATTGTTGTGGTTAGTACTCGTGCTTTGATCATAGACAATGGGAGATCATTTCAATGCACAAGGGGCGCAAAAATAATTGAACGGTGGGATTGATGTTACGTGCTGCCTCACTTGTGTCTCCCTTTTGTTAAATAATTTCTCCTATCCCTAATAAAGTGATGCACAGATTGAAACAATTGTTTCTGACACTTTATGAGTTAATATTGATTCAATATCACCTTGTGGCAGCCTTGTGCACTTATGGTTATCTGATGGCACTACCAAAACAAATAATAGGGCAATGTAAGGCTGCAATCTGTTTCTTTTGCAGTTTTTTATACCATGAAAGATGCTCTCTTTGATATACTTTGCCTTATCCATTTAAACCTCTCATTTGGATAACTGCTGAATCGGCTGTTTATCAGCAACAAAGTGTTCAACCAATTTTTAATCTTTACATCAGCAGAAAAGCTTGTATGGATGGTTCTGCATTGCTGTAAAATTTCCTTTCCACTGTGTCAGCAACTGTCACTCTCTCCTTTTATTTCACAGGCATCTTCGCGTTTACATGCAAGTGATAAAGCTAAGTAATTGGTTATCAACTGTGCAATTGTTTCTTACATGAAGTCCACTAAGCTTTGCTTGAGAAGAGTGGATCCCAGCAAAAACGGTGCCAGACGTTTCCATATCAGTCGGTCTGTTTGGAACCAATTCTTTTAAGATTTGGATTTCAGATTTATAATTAGATTTGGAATTCAATTCACTTTTTTTTGTTTGGAACGAAAGGGAATTCAAATCACGGAATTTCCATTTTGTGTTTAGAGAACAGAAGAAATGGAAAGGTAATAAATTTTTAGATAATTATATCATTGACTTACGATGAAAAATAAATTACGGTAAGTGATTTCAAGTGTGCTAGTGTCACCACATGGTGGTGGCAGCACTGCACGAGATAGCAACATCGATGGTGGAAGCGGTGGGATGGTTAAGTGATGGTAATGATGGTAGTGGTGATATTGAAGTGTAACAATGTGTAACTGATGGTCGTCAACTGACGCCAATAATGATGCAGGTAGCAGTAGTGGTAGCGGTGGTGGCAGTAGTGGTGGCGGCGACGGCGGTGGTGGCAATAGTGGTTGTTGTAGTGATGGCTGTGGTAGTGGTTGCGATAGTTTTAACGGTGGTTGTGGCGGCAGCGACAGTGGTAGTGGTGGTGGCTGTGGTGGTGACAGTGTTGGTAGTGACAACAGTAGTGGTGGCGATGATAGTAGTAGTGCCAGTGGTGGTGGCAGTAATGGTACCGGTGGTGGTAGTAAAAGTGATGTGGCGGTAGCGGAAATGAAGATGGTAGTGGTGGGTTCATTGTTGAAGAGATCCTGAAAAAAAGGTAAGATAGATAAATAATTACTTTTAATTCAAGTAAATCGAAATCTCATGAAATCCGACCATTTTTCATTAGATTTCACACTATAGAAACAAATCCAATCAAATCCCATAAAATCCAATTCCAATTCCTTTTTTTAATGTTCCAAACAATAAAATTTGAGGATTTGAAATAAAATCCCATCAAATCCATGGTTTCAAACACACTTAGGGTCCAGCGTGTGATATCTCACATCGTGTGGGGATAATTTATATAAAAAATGATCTTATGAGAGCCTAAAAGCTAGCTCTTTGAGGGATGGAACGCGCTGTGGAGGGACCATAAATGAGTTGTTACAGATGTTATCAGAGTTAACTTTCGAGTGCCTGAGCTGGATCGTGTAGTCAGGTTGCTAGAGTGGGCCAGGTGTGGTCAACGTTGGTTAGACAGGAAGTTTCTGAAATTATGTATGATTGAAGAAATATTGTAATATCCCTCATTGGTTATGGAATAGTTGGTGTTTAGCCTTAGGATCACGTGTTTTGCACGTTATGTAGTTATTTGAAATAAAAATGTCATAAACTTTGGTAAAAAAATACAATTAAAATTAATTCGTAAGACTATTATAATTAAATGATACTCTGTAATAAGTAAATCAGTTTTAACTGGATGTTAACCAAATACTTGAATTATGAAAAGTTCATTGCACAAAATATGGTCTAACTTTCAAATCCAAATTGTTAATGTCAATTATCATGGATATTTGTGACTACTTATTACTTATTTCTTTTGTCACATCAAGTTACCTCTAAAGAGAATTCTAGATATTTCATATTATATCTTGTTATCCAAGGTATATTGTCATTTTAATTAGTTTCAAACATCTTGCACAAATATCTAATTCTTATGAAACACTACAAGTTTGATATAAAAGTAAATAAAGTGTTTTATAGACGATTAATGTTAAGTGTATGTATTAGAGTTGTCCAATTTCTTGTAATATGTTTATGTGGCATGTATACAAGTCTAGGAAGTAAAACAGAGAATAAATTTGAATTATCATTAAGTGATATTAACGAAAGTTCAAAAATTAACTTTAAAAGGATTGCCAAAAGTAAGTGTCTAACAGAAAGGAGTTATGATTAATAAATATAGAGTAAAGTTTGTAAAAAGTAATGAGTTAGGTATTTAAATGTTGCATCTTTAAAATCAAGAATCAAATGAACTCAAGAGATCTAGTAAGAGGCACATATAGAAACTCAATTGTTTAGGTAACAAATCGAATAATTGTAACTTTCAAGAATCCCTCTAAAAATTTTTATCTTTCACTTGTAGAGAGTTTTAGCCATTTTTTCAGTAACATTACTACTAAAGTTCGAAATATCATTACTAAAGCTCTTTTTTATGTTTACTTATCATGGCCTTGTTCATCTTAGTAGTACAATAAGGGTATCAATTTAGTTGTGCATAATTTAGCATATATTTTCCAAAAAAACTTTTATTTTTAATTCAAATTTATACGATAATACCTCAGTTACTCATCTAAAAAGTCAATATATGTGTGTGTGTGTGTGTGTGTGTCTTCGCGCACGCGCGCGCGCGTGTCCTTTTGAGATATTAACTACGAAATGAAAGTGTAAAGTTGATATGAGAGAATGGTATTGAACGGAATAATTTTAATAATGTTCATAAATTTAAATTTTTCACTCTAAATAAATAAGCATTGCGTTTATAAATATATACAAATTCAACAAATGTTCATCAAGAATAATTACTAATCCAAATCATTCATCAAATAATAAGACTGTATTATCAAAATAAAAAGGATTTTTTATTTTTTATTTTTACTTATAGGATAAGGTTTTGAGAGTTAAGAAAACTAAACAACCTATTATTTTACCAAACACATAAATTCATCATTATAAAGTAGAAAAAAGAAGGCATAGTCAACCTTGTAAATATTCTGACTCGGTCCTATGATGGTAAATTTAAATTTGCAATCACATGTAAAAGTTAGAGATGCAGTAGCTAGTCCACCTAAGGAGTAGGAAAATTAAGGTATTCAATAACAATAGTAAATAAATAAGGCACGTGATTAATTACTTTGATTTAGGAACGATTTCCTAAGGAGTAGGAAAATTAAGGTATTCAGTTTATCGATTTTGATGTTTGTAAGTCTTAAAGTAAAGTTTTGATAGGGTTTTCTTTAAAGGTGAACAGTGACTTATTATCATGTTTATACGATTAGGCTACATCCACTCTCGCTTGTTGAATGGAATTCTTAATTTTGTCAATAAAAGATATAGTAGTGAACATTTAACCTCCTCAACAACTAAATATTAGAATTTATCCAAAAACGTTGTAATTTTGCCTCAGCCTTTCAAAAATAAAAAAACAACCTAAATTTTTGTAAACTTTATAATGGTAAATTTAAATTTGCAATCATATGCAAAAGTTAGGAATACAATAGGTAGTTCACCTTAAACAATATATGAATAAGACACGTGATAATACTTAGATTTAGGAACGATTTCCTAAGGAGTAGGAAAATTAAGGTGTTCATTTTATGGATTTTGATATTGGTAAGTTTTAAGCTTATATTTTGATATATTCTTTTTAAAGGTAAATAGGAATTTAGTATCATATTTATACGATTGGGCTACATCTACTCCTGCCTATTAAATGAAATTCTTCATTTTGTCAATAAAAGATATAGTAGTGAATATTGTAGTGAATATTTAACCTCTTCAACAGTTAAATATCAGAATTTATCCAAAATGTCGTAATTTTGCTTCGCCCTTTTAACAATAAAAAAAGCACCCTAAATTTGTGTAAACTCTGTAAATTTAAAAACATATTTTGAAGAAAAAAATGTTTAACAATTTAACCTCTTGGGATTATTTTATAGGATTTAAGCTTTAGGATTTTAGCGTTTAGGGTTTCGGTGGGGTTAAATCCAAACCCGTTTTTAGTTAAATTCATACATTTTGTCACTTAAAGATGCATTAGTAAACTTTTTACCTCTTCAACAATATATTGTTTAAATTTAGCAAAAAAATTGTAGTTTAGCCTCCGTATTATTAATGCCCTTAATTCTTTCAAGCTTTTATTGCTAAAATGTATTTTTATTGAACAAGTGTTCAATCATTTGATTCCTTGATATTAATTTATATACTAGGGTCAGATCATCACCCGTTTAGTTCTATTCATTATCTTTTCTAACTAAAAGATGCATTAGTAATTTTTAACCTCTTTAGCGACAAAAGATGGACAATACCCGTTTGCCTTATATAGATATCCAATATATCAAAAAGATGGACAATACCCGTGCCTACTTCACCGCAGCTACCATGATCATAGCTGTCCCCACTGGAATCAAAATCTTTAGTTGGATCGCTAAATGAGAAGTTAAAAATACTTGATAAAAAAGATGACAAACTGTGGGCTCAAAAGGAGGGTCAAAGTAGAGGGGGATAAAGCAAGGAACATACGCGACATTAGCAAGCCCACTCTTGTACAGTTCTCCTATTTCATTAGGGTAAGTTATTGACCTCACATCATTCTTTGTTCTACAATGTAATAAAATACATTGAAAGGTTTAAGAACGGAGGTAGAACCAATAAAGATTTCTTTTTCGATTCATCCCTAATTCAAACCTGTAGCATAAACATCAACATACAAATATGAAAAATAAGATTGACAAAGCATTGAATTTCAAACATAATATTCAATTTAGTTTAGGTATATTGCATTTCTTCTAGAAGACTATAAAAAGCTTTATTATCTGCAAGTTGTTTTCCTTAATTAAATTTGATGGAGAAGATGAAGTAACTTTAAGGTAGTTTAGTTTTAACGTGAATGGAGGCGGAAGGTATTGATATGATTTTTTCAGTTATCATAGAGCACATAGAAGTTCAAGGGTGATTTTTATAGGCCTTTTTTCTTTTTCTTTTTTTTAGTGAAAATGCGAACAACCCTTAACTCTAACAAAAGCATACATTCTAAAAAGGTTATTTTGAGGAAACATGCTGGATATATTAAGAGAAGTCAAAAATACCCTTATGTTGTAATAACACTAATTCAGAATGAGAATTTAATGCAAAAAAAGTTTTAAATGAAAAATATCCCTAATCACCACTAATCTCTTGTAAAGATATCAATTTAAAAAGAGCATCTCAGAAAAAAAAATGATTAGCCATTTAACTGATGATTAGCCATTTAATCCCATCAGGATTCATATGCATTTATAAATTTTTTAAAGCTCCAATTTCACGGTAACTTCCTTACACCAATATATTCATTGCAAAATAAATTTAAATATGTAGTATACACATCAGCATACAAATATGAAATACAAAATTTAAAAATATTGAGTTTTCGACAAAATATTAGATATATTATATATCTCTTAGAAGGCTATAAAAAAACTCTACTCTCAGCAAGTTACTTTTTTGGTCGAATGTGATGAAAATATGTTATAGCTCTTAGGCAATTTAGTTTTAACTGAACGGAGGCCATAGGTTTTGATAGGAATTTTTTAAGTGATCAGAGAGCATGCAGAAGTTCAAGGCTGATTTTATAAAATGTTTATAGAATTTTTTTTCCCTCTATTTTTAGTAGAAGTTAAAAAAAAGAATAAAAACATGTATTTCAATAAGAGTATTTAAAGAAAAAGACTTAACATCTTATGAGAAGTCATAAGAAGGATATTTTATAACACTCTTATTCAAGAAGGATATTTAATGAAAGAAAAAAAGTTTTAATTCAAAATAATCCTTAACTCTAATAAAAACATAAATTGCAATAAGGGTATTAATTAAGAAAAGAGACTTGATATCTCATGAGAAGTCAAAAATACCCTTAATCACTCCTGATCTTGTAAAAAGACTTCAACTTAAATAAAGTATCTTAAGGGAAGAAAATATTAGTCATTTAAGCTCATTCCTGCTTTTGTATATGTATAGATAGCACAGTGCTAATTATCTAATAAGTAACCAGTGGTGGAGTTAGAAACTGTGTATGGAGTGGGCACCTAATTGACAAAGGAGAAAAATAATTCTAAACTTAACTATTGTGACAATGTATTAACTCAACAAACAAATAACTTGAACAAGCATAGGTCGAATGGACATGAGTGAATCACCCATAATTTTATGAGTATCTAATTCATACACTCACTTCCGACTCCTGGTAAGTCCAAAGGTAACTCAAAATTTTGTATGCCAATTTAATTCCACAGTACACGTAACTATATTTTACTGGATCAAAATAGATTTCCTAATATTTTTGTTCCACTTTTGTCGAACACATGATCTGTCTGGAAGTATGAAAGAACAAAGACATCAAGGGACAATCTTATATTGCGTAATAAGTTATTCAAATTTAGTATACACAAGAGTCAACACCTAACAAGAGAGTTATATTAATAAAACAAATATTGAGACGACTATATAGACAAAGATTGGAGTTGCGTTTATTACAACAATATATAGTAAAAAGGTCGTTTATTTAGGACGTCTCTTTGAGTGCCAATCTTTTTACGCGCCTTTTACTGTGAGCCCTTAATTTAAGTGTAATTTGTAGAAGTGTCTTATTTTTCTAGGGATTTTAGCAAACGTTGTGTTCATTTACCATAGCATCATATCTTTCCAAAAATCATGACCGATAATTTTGATTAATGGTTCAAAGTTATTCCAATTCGTTCCTAAAACTCACCCTTCCAACCCTAAACTAATACCTATATATATATATATATATATATATATATATATATATATATATATATATATATATATATATATATATATATATATATATATATATATATATATATATATATATGGGGACCGATCCACACCCACCGGTGGAGAAATAACAAATTTCTCCACCGAACCGCTGGTCTTACCAGCGGTTGGCCACGTTTGGCCACGTGGGACAAAAAGGCGAAAAAGGTGTACGGTCACTGCATTAATGGCAAAAAAGGCACGAGAAATGGCACGAGAAATGGTGAGAAAATGGCGAGAGAGAGAAAAAGGACACCAACCGCATGCACAACCAGCGGTTGGCATTAATATGCCTGCCACGTGCCGTCCCCCACCCCTGCCACGTGGCCCAACCCCATGGCCCCTGCCACGTGGCGTCCCCCTCCCCTGCCACGTGGCCCACCAGCATGGCCAACCGGCGGTATTAGCGATGGCCCTGCCACGTGGCATCCCCTCCCTCTGCCACGTGGCAGGGGGAGGGCACCAACCGCTGGTACCACCCGCGGTTGGTGCCCTCCTCTGCCACGTGGCAGGGGGAGGGGATGCCACGTGGCCCAACCGCCGGTACCACCCGCGGTTGGTCCCCTCCCTCTGCCACGTGGCGTCCCCTCCCCTGCCACGTGGCCCAACCGCTCCTACGACCCGCGGTTGGTCCCCTCCCTCTGCCACGTGGCGTCCCCTCCCCTGCCACGTGGCCCAACCGCTCCTACGACCCGCGGTTGGTCCCCTCCCTCTGCCACGTGGCGTCCCCTCCCCTCATCCGCAGGGCCCAACCGCTCCTACAACCCGCGGTTGGTCCCTGCCCCTCCCCTGCCATGTGGCGCCCCCCCCCCCCGCGTGATGCCCCACCTGGTGTCCTTCCCCACGATGCCACGTGTCGTCCTTCCCTCCCACGTGGCCCAACCGCTCCTACGACCCGCGGTTGGTCCCCTCCCTCTGCCACGTGGCGTCCCCTCCCCTGCCACGTGGCCCAACCGCTCCTACGACCCGCGGTTGGTCCCCTCCCTCTGCCACGTGGCGTCCCCTCCCCTCATCCGCAGGGCCCAACCGCTCCTACAACCCGCGGTTGGTCCCTGCCCCCCTCCCCTGCCACGTGGCGCCCCCCCCGCGTGATGCCCCACCTGGTGTCCTTCCCCACGATGCCACGTGTCGTCCTTCCCTCCCCCGTGATGCCCCCAACGTGGTGTCCTTCTGCCGAATTTTTTTTTTTGCAGCAGCCTTTGACCGCATAAACACCCACCCTTCCTCACTTTTTTCTGTCTTTTTTCTTCTCTCTTCCTCGCTTCTCTCTTTATAATCCCTTCCCCCGAACCCTTCTTCTGCACTCTGTCATCTTTTACCAACTTCCTTCGTACTTCATATCTCACCTACATAATCTCCACAACAATACAAATCAAAAAATTTTACGCTAGAAGATCGTGGATAACCGCTAGAAGATCGGTAGTTTTTTCTTTAAATACATCAAGTCACAACAAGTAAGTATTTTGAATTTCCTTATAATTCAATGTTAGGTTTATACAAATCAGCGTATTACATTTATAGATTCCAAAACAGAGATTTTTTAGGGTGCCAAATATAGACAGTTTTTCACGAATTTATAAAAAATAGCTAGAGCTAGATTTTGCCAAAATACAAAAAAGAGACCCTAGTTATTCTTAAAGGATCTGTCTCAGGTAAAAATTTCAGATTTTTCCAAAGACTGGAAAGGGGTTAACTGATACGGGGAACCTTGTAACTCTGCAGTGTATTTTAAAATATCAAGCTAGCGCGATTTCGCGCGAAACTTTTATGAGAATCCTAGGATGTTGGGAAGTTCCATTCCCCAGGAATTCGGGCCATTCCGAAGCCGTTACCTATTTTTTTGGCCGAACGGCCCTTTAAGCGCTTGATCCGGACACCGGTTCGCGATTTTTGGGCGAAACCTCCGTAAAATACTTTTTATGTCAAGAATGAATTCAGGAAGCCTCAAGTAGCATTTCGAAGCACTTTTGATATTTTTTTATGCCAGGGGCATTTCGGTAATTCGCCGCCCCGAGAGGGGTATTTCGGTAATTTTACAGTGCTAAGTTTTTTGACGGACTTTTTAGTCCAGAAATATAATTACAAAACCTGAAATGTTGTTTTGAAGCTGACGTGGCGCGCGTAGGGGTGTTTTGGTAATTTTCCCGCGCCAAGGGGTGTTTTGGTAATTTTCCCGTGCCAAGTTTTTCAAACGACTTTTTAGTCCAGAAATGTAAGTAAACCACCTGAAATGTTGTTTTGAAGCTGGTTCGGGGGCGTTGGGGTGATAGTGAACGCTCAGGGGCATTTCGGTAATTTGCCGATGTTCGGGGGCTATTTTGCTAGGAAGGATCCAGCTTAAAATTCATACCTTAAAATAACTTTTAGTTCAGGAAAGGGTGTGAGACACCCGAAAACTTATTTTGTTCCAGATGTTCTGAACCTTGTGACGCACCGGCGATGACTGCCAGGGGATATTTTGCATAAGTAGCGGGTGTTTTGGTAACTTGCCCCCTTTAAAATTTTTCCTGATATATTTGGTATATAATTGACGTAATACATTTAAAAACTTGACTTTAAAGCGGTTTTGAGGTGTTGGAGGTGTAGGGGCCATCGGGCTATATATTGCTATATAACCACGTTGGCGCTAAATTCAGTGGGAACTAGCGTAATTAAGCGTTCGGAGTGGTGGGAATTGAGGATTTGTTTTAATACATTGAAATAATGACTATTGCTAATGTGTTGGTAAGCTAGGTTAAAGATCCAGTTATAGTTTTGGAATGTAAATATTATGGATATTATGGACGCTAAGTTGGTTTATAATTATATTTTGTTCTTAAAGGTATGAATTTCAGCTCTGGACCTCATGATACATCAATCCTATACGATGACGATGACCACGTCGCGAGGCACGTATTTGACGGTGTCGATAGGGGTGTTTTGGAAACAATTCAAAGCACAAGGCACCTTGAAGAGTGGGTACTAAACGAGGAACAAATACAGCTATTACACCGTCAAAATTTAACCCTGTTCACCGATCCCGGGAAATGGTCTCGACACGACGATTGCCTTATATCCGCTCTAGTTGAACGATGGAGGAGCGAGACGAACTCATTTCACTTCCGGTTTGGTGAAATGACTGTTACGTTAGAGGACGTCGGATTTATACTTGGAATCCCATGTCACGGCAGACCCGTTACTTTGAACGTGCCGTCTGCATCCATAGCGAATATGGCTATGCAGTATTTTCCGGGAATTCCAAGGGCAGCGCTTACAACAAACGGCGTCAAGCTTAAATGGCTGAGAGAGCAGTACGGCGTGCTACCGGATGAATACACTCCTCAAGATTTCGTGACGTATACGAAGGCATTCCTTCTGTATATTATTGGAGCTATATTACTTCCGACGCATTCGAAAAACACGGTGCATCCGAAGTATATGGTGTTCTTGGAGGATCTTGAGGAGGTATACTCCTATTCGTGGGGTTCAGCTGTCCTTGCGCACCTATATCGAGCACTGCATAAGGCTACGAGAAACGGTGCCAAGTCCATTGCCGCCTGCCTGACTCTATTACAGGTATGAGCATTTATTTTCTTGGTAGGATCCTTAGTCAATATATTCGGGATTAATTACTAATTCCATATAATGTTTGCATTCACAGGTTTGGTCTTACGAGAGGCTACCCATGGGTCGTCCACAACCGTTGGTAGATTCCGATGAGACGTGGCCTAGGGTGTGGGCCTGGGGGCCTACGACCAACCGGAGGTGGAGACGGGTAGACCCTCACCACCATCTAAAGTTCTATCGGGGGGAACTAGAGATACTAGATGCATCCCAGGTGACGTGGCAGCCATATGGCAAGGTGATGCATCTGTTGGATGAGTGGTGTTGGCAACTTCCGGTGTCGTACGTGCTGGCAGGTTTGGTTCGGGTGCCGCTCATTCACTTCGAAGAATGTGAGTTTCAGATGCCCGATCGAGCTATGAAGCAAGCTGGCTGTCCACAAGGGATACCAAAACCCGCTGTAGACATGCGGCCATACAGGGGTGGTCGAGGGCCGAACTTCGAGGTGGCTGATGCCTTGATTTTGTTGGGTGACGAGGTGCACCAGTGGAATACCTGGCAGGAAACGTATGATAGCCTTGTATCGCTGAAGCACGACGGCATTAGTACTGAGGAATACTTACAGTGGTTTCTCAGGGTGACGCGCACGAGGGTGAATCGCCCTTCCCAGGTGAAGAAGACATCGTACGCGCCACGTGAGGTCTATGACCAGTTCTGGGCATTGGCCATTGTAAGTCATGCTAGTGTTGTTTGATAATTTATTTGCGCACCTTATCGACCATTTGTCAAATATGATTAGCCATATTTTCTATGCATGTTTTTTAGGTTGACCAGGGCATTGAGGTGTTCAAGCAGCTGGAGTCGTTTGACTGGTTTGTCGCGCAGGCTCCTGACAATCTCAAGAGGTCCATTGAGAAGTACAAGACTGAAGTTCAAAACTTTAGTCTTGCGTACCGGGGTTACGAAGGGGAGCCGTCTAGTCGCCCTCGTCCTGAAGCGTACGACTATCAGCCCCAGAGTCAGGTGTGGGAGTCGTCTGGTCGCCCTCTTCCTGACGCGTACAACTATCAGCCCCAGAGTCAGGTGTGGGAGCCGTCTGGTCGCCCTCCTCCTGACGCGTACGACTATCAGCCCCAGAGTCAGGTGTGGGAGCCGTATAGTCGCTTGCCTCCTGACGCATACGACTCTCAGTGCCAGAGTCAGGTTCCCCAAGTAGGAATCCAGGCCTCGCGCCCAAGCTTTCGGTCGGACAAAGGACAAGCGACGAAGCCATTGAGGTCGGACAAGATGGCTTGGATCGACCGGCACTACTTCGGGCATGAGCCTGTCAATTCAGCAGACTTTCCCCTTGCGACATTCCTAGGTCATGAGGATATCAGAACGTTGGCGCCGGAGACAGATCTTTCAAATTTTGTCATGAACGCTTACATAGAACTGCTCCGGATTAGAGAGCAACGTTTTAACCGTTCTGAATATTTGAAGCTTAACATGTATCCCACTCATTTTGTGGAATTAACGGTGAGAGAATTCACAGAATGGAGGCGAGGGGGCGGCAGGAGTAAGTGGAAACCAGGTCGAAACGTGTTAGGCATGATGAACGCAGACTATCAATGTCCCGCTGCTGATGCG
This sequence comes from Escallonia herrerae, assembly GCA_033070095.1. Taxonomy (NCBI): domain Eukaryota; kingdom Viridiplantae; phylum Streptophyta; class Magnoliopsida; order Escalloniales; family Escalloniaceae; genus Escallonia; species Escallonia herrerae. The sequence goes on along the minus strand of JAVXUP010005308.1, from coordinate 4,604 downwards.
AACCTTATCATGATACCCTGTCATCATGCAAACCACTGGTTCCTATTAGTTCTCCATCCAGCGTTCAGAACGGTTCACATATACGATAGCCTAAGGGAGGACGAGCCTGGACAGCTGCTGGCACAGATGTACAACGAGTACATCACTTTAGTGGTTAGTATTTATTTTTTGACCTTGGCTCATAGTATATTGTTCTTGTCTCATAGGCTTGATTCTCGTTTTTATTGTTGGATGCAGACTACTGTCCTCTCGCTAGCATGCGGACGGCCACAGGGTGACCCTTGGACGGTCGTGATGATAAAGGACCGACCAAAGCAATATAACGGTCACGATTGCGGGATTTACGTCCTCAAGTACATGGACTACATTGCTCGCTCGGAAGTGCTCAAACACTCCTCGTGGACTAGGAAGGATGCCTTGACGTTTAGGTATAGGATAGCCTGGGAGCTGAAAAAGAATGAAGCTAGACGCCTTCATTACCATTATCCTGACGTGCGTGGCTAGCTGCTGTGATGTTACAAAAAATTGTACCAAAAAGAAATGTACATAATTTTTCGCATGCTATGAATTTGGCGCTAAAATGTGCGCGAATATACCTTTCATATGACGGCATTCGAAAAAATTACGCGTCTCGCTTTTCGCCGAAATTCATAGAAATGGGCTAACTAGCGTGCATGAGGTGCAATGAGCGAAAAAAAAAGTGACAAAAAAAATTTCAACTTTTTTCGGAAGCTATCAAATGCGGCCTAAAGTGTGCCCGAATAGGCCCTTCCTAGGAAAACTCAAAAATTAATGTGTCTCGTTTTTCGCCGAAAGTCTTACAAATGGGCTAACTAGCGTGCCTGAAGTGCAATGAGCGGAAAAAAAGTGACAAAAAAAATTACAACTTTTTCGGAAGCTATCAAATGGGGCCTAAAGTGTGCCCGAATAGGCCCTTCCTAGGAAAACTCAAAAATTAATGTGTCTCGTTTTTCGCCGAAAGTCTTACAAATGGGCTAACTAGCGTGCCTGAAGTGCAATGAGCGGAAAAAAAGTGACAAAAAAAATTACAACTTTTTTCGGAAGCTATCAATTGGGGCCTAAAGTGTGCCCGAATAGGCCCTTCCTAGGAAAACTCAAAAATTAATGTGTCTCGTTTTTCGCCGAAAGTCTTACAAATGGGCTAACTAGCGTGCCTGAAGTGCAATGAGCGGAAAAAAAGTGACAAAAAAAATTACAACTTTTTTCGGAAGCTATCAATTGGGGCCTAAAGTGTGCCCGAAAACGGAGTTACCAAAAATATCAATAATCCACAAATCAAATCACAAATTAAAGATTGCACAAACCAAATCACAAATTTAAACATTATAAAAGTTCAATTTATACAACTGAAACATTAACCCTAACACTCTTCCTCATCATCGTCCTCCTCGACCATACTGCCAGGTTCGATACCTAACACTTTATAATGGTTTCTCTTGTCATGATCAGTCATCTTATTACACAACGCACACTTTCGTAATTTTTTTTGACCCGTTGCTTCTTCAATCGGATTCTTCATGCGTATTGCTCGTTTTCGCCCTTTTGTTTGAGAAATAATTGGATCAAAAATGTCGTCCTCCTCACGTTGTAGGTCAGTGCCGTCAATGACTGGCTGTTTGGCTCGATTGAATCTACCGCCTGGAGTTGGTCGAGTAGTCGGAGTGTCCACAGTTTCTGGTAATGCCATCCTAAACTGTGCATGCATAGCCTTATCCCGTGCGGCTGCTTCAACTTGATACCTGTACCCATCAAATGTCGACGCTGCATCCATTGATAAACCGTGCATGATGTTACAAAGGTGATTATATCGCAGCGACTCAGATTGCTCGAAATCAACTGAAACATTGGGCACGTAAGGAATGTGACCGTGGACTCTGTTGGCTTCCTTCGTCCACCGTTCCAAGATATACGGTGGAGGGATTTCACTAGCATTCTTGGCGCTCAAAACCCTCAACGCGTGTCGACAAAGTATACCTTTATGCTCAAACAGTTGACAGTTGCAATTAACCAACCCAGTGTCCTTACAAATTGCTACGGTAAAATGTCGTCTGGTCCTCGGAGCCGACGAAGAGCACGGATTGGCGAAGTTCGTCACATTTGTCAAAGCATAAACCTTGATGTCTCTGGTGGAATACTCGTGCAACTTTGTCATGCCATATTGATTCGACTTTAGTAGTTCCTCTTGAAACTGTCGAAACATTTCCTTGGTATAGACTTGAGCCGCATGAGCCTCTAAAGGTGAATAAAGTAGTATAGCTCTTTCTTTGCAAACTGTAGCCGCGTCGGCTTCTCTCTCACGGTACAATTGCCTGTCAACGGCTTTCTGCATCTCTAGTACGAACTCCGCTATACTTGAAGACTGGCCTACGTACCCATCAAAGAATGAATTCATAGCTTCGCTTCTCGAGGTCGTAGTCATTCCGGCTGCAAAAAAATTCTTGGTGTAGGCACCGACCCACTGTGTCTTGATCTCATACAACGATTGTAACCATTCGTGATTGTGCAAATAGTAAGTATCCATTAACGTGGCCCACCTCTCCTCGAACACGTCTACCGTCAACGATTTCTTCACACATGTATTAAAGTCAGTCTTGAATGACGGATGGTTTGCATATACATGGTGAAGCCGTTCGGGATATTTGTTGCTTATGTGCCATGTGCACAGGCCATGGTGAGTATCTGGAAGGACCTTAGCGATTGCATTTTTCATTGCCAGATCTTGGTCGGTGATGATGGTCTTTGGAGGAATATGATACATTGCTTGAAGCCACGTTTCAAATAACCACGTAAATGACTCCTCCGTCTCATCCCTAAGCAGGGCAAAGCCAAACGAGATTGACTGATAGTGGTGGTTCACCCCGGTGAACGGAGCAAAAGGCATAGAGTACTTATTGGTGCGGTATGTGGTGTCAAACGTCACAACATCCCCAAAATTTTGGTAAGCAGCTCTAGAACGGGGGTCCGCCCAAAATATAGTACTAATGCGGTTCTCATCATCCAGTTGGAGACTGTAAAAAAATCCAGAATTCTCACTCTGAAGGGACCTGAAGAGATCAAGTGTAGTTTGAGAATCACTCTTACCGAAAGACTCTCTCCTCTGAGCACGAAGTTCATTTCGAAGGTCTACTTCGTTGAAACTCAACTTGTCAATCCCCCCAGCCTGGCTTGAGAAAACCCCCATCATCTTAGAAGGTGGAATTTTAGCCTCGGCCATTGTAAAAATTAGTTGTCTGTGTGCCGCGCTTATTTCTCGGTGTTGATGAATTTGACCAATCTTACTGGGGGTCATCAACTGATGATTATGGCTCAACTCCACTCCTGTGACAACCCAATGGTTTTCATTTTTTCGGTGTACTGCATACACATGGGCCTTGCAGCCGGTACCCGGAAATGTGTCCCGTTTTCTTTGTCTTGTTGTCCCTTCGTCACTGATCCGAACGACCGGAGTTACATGCGGTGCTCCTCTATGACACTCAAATAGTCTTGCACCAATTTGATCTGTATTCGCCCGTTTTCTAGTCGTCTTAGTTCTAATACCGAAACCTATCGTTTTCGAATATGCTCTATAGTATGCTTCAACTTCGTCCAGTGCTTGAAAAACTTGACCAACGTAAGGTGGATCAGAACCTTCACAAAAATTATTTCCTCCAGTTGCATCCATATTTATACTGGAATCTAAAAAATAAAAATTATATCATTCTCAACAAGTCATAGATTTAAATAAAAGAAGAATAAAATTTATTTAAACCACCGTCTTTCGAGAAATTTGGTATAATGTAAAATTAGCAAAATAGCCCCCGATGAGCGACAAATTACCGAAATGCCTCCGGGGGTTCATTATCACCCTAACGCCCCAAATCAGCTTCAAAACAACCTTTCAGGTGCTTTGCTTACATTTCTGGACTAAGAAATCCTTTGAAAAACTTAACGCTGCAAATTTACGAAAATACCCCTATCGGGGATGCGAATTACCAAAATGCCCCCTGACAACAAGCTTCCTGAATTCACTCTTTAAAATAACTTTTCAGGTGTCTCACACCCTTTCCTGAACTAAAAGTTATTTTAAGCACAGATTTGTGTAACGTAAAATTAGCAAAATAGCCCCCGGGGGTTCATTGTCACCCTAACGCCCATCAAACCAGCTTCAAAACAACCTTTCAGGTGTTTTACTTACATTTCTGGACTGAAAAACTTTTTTTCGGGAAAATTACAAAAACACCCCTTGCGGGGGGGCAAATTACCAAAATGCCCCCTGGTTTCAGAAAATATCAAAATTGCTTTAAAACGCTATTTTAAGCTTCCTGAGTTCATTCTTGATTTAAAAAGTATTTTACGGATTTTTCGCCTAAAAATCCCGAACCGGTGTCCGGATCGAGCGCTTAAAAGCCCGTTCGGCCAAAAAATTAGCTAACGACTTCGGAATGGTCCGAATTCCTGGGGAATGGAACTTCCCAACACCCTAGGGTTCTCATAAAAGTTTCGCACGAAATTGTGCTGTCTTGATATTTTAAATTACACTGTAAAGTTACAAGGTTGCGCGTATCAGTTAACCCCTTTCTAGTCTTTGAAAAACTCTGAAATTT